>JAQFYE010005840.1:0-11452 GCA_034694305.1 Protaphorura glebata | reverse complement strand
GTCAAAGTTGACGAACTCATCCCCATCCCTTTACTCTACAGCACTTGAGGAAGAAAATCCAACGTCACGAAAGAGTCCAAGAAAAGAAAATTAGTCCTTGGTTGACTTGGTTGTGGTAGCCGCATTCCATTTATTTCGTCATAATTACATATTACATTGTGACTGCTGAGTCAAAAAAGGGATTAAAAGGAAAAGTAAATGAAAATAAATAATACTCATACCATAATCCTAGCGTGTGTGAAACTATATCCGACTGTATCTATAGAGTTTTGATTTCACAAGGGATGCGCTTTGGGGGATAAAGTCAAAACCTTAAGCAAATTAAAAAATAGGATAGAATAAAATTTGGGAAACGATTTTTTTATTTTTACAAGGTAATTTGAAAACCGATAAAGTGATAAACCCGTCTTTAATATAGTAACATTTTTAACAAATGGGACTACTCAATTTTAATAACAATTTTAACAATTGACAACTTTTATAAATTAACTTTTATAAATTAACCTTTATTTTGAAAAAATTTAACAAAATTAACTTGGGCTAAATAAAATAAGGAATTGCCAGAAGGCAATGTCAAAATGAATTTGGCGAGCTTAAATTTGACATTAAATTTTTACAATTTCGGGAGATACTTTATGTGATTTATGTGTAAAGGGTCAAAAGGGAGTAAATATTCACAAAGCGAGAACTAAAGGGGCGTGTCATTTGCTTAATTCTGGTATCTCGCTCCCTCAGCCGAATGTAACAACTAACGGTTTGCAAAATGTACCGGTGGATGCCCCATCGACTTCTGCTCATGCGCGGGCGACGATATTTCAAGCGTCGTCGACAGCGGGTAATTTGACTCCTGTTTCGGCTGAGGTACCTCCGCCGACGCCACCGGCCCTCCCGGGATTATTAAATTGGAGTTTAAGTCGAGGTAAGCCGCGCAGCAATAAGCGGCCGCGCCCCATTCCGGTTGTTCTATTGGCTCCACTCCAAAATCGAGACTGGGTTGCAGAGCTATTCAGTTTGCAGCGAACTGTGCCCACTCTCCGTGGCGTGCCGAAAGGGGCTCGTCAGAAGTAGCTCAGGCTCTTACAATTGCAGTGGATGAGGTCACCACGGAGAACACAGAGGTCTCTTAGGCTTAGCCCTTCCTCTTCTCGTATTGTGTATTGTGTTTGGAAGAGAAAATCTGAGTTTTTTCACCAAAATACCCTGCCACCAAAAAATTGACTTTTTCCGAACCGGTCCAACAAAATTTTAAAAATTGCATAAAATTATTATAAAAAAGGTGGTGTTGGATAGAATCCAAAGTCCTAAAGAGTTTCCAAGGTTCCGTAAGGCAGACGGTGAATCCTATGTTTGTCCAACGATGAGCGGCCGAATTCCTACACGAAATAAGGACACTCGATTTGCTAGTGTCTCCTATTGTGAATTGTGGATGGAAAGGTGGTTTTATACTGGAGAAATTGTGTGAATCACTATACAGGGAGTCTAAGAGACCTAAAAACCCTAACAGGGAGTCTCAAAGACCTAAAAACCCTAATAGACGTAAATGTGAAACACTGGCTAAAACTGTGTGGAAACCCTTCCTTCGTTCCTAGCCAAAGTGAGAAACAACAAACCCCTGACTTACTTGAAAATAGACTTTATTAATCAGGATATTTTAATTACAAACACAAGACCGTAAAACTCCGTAAGGTGTCTTGGTTGTAGGTTCACGTTGATCTGAGGTCTTCTCCCCCTGTTCTTGTCCTAGCTTGGGTGTGAGACCGAGTCTCTCCCTTGCCCGTTGAGTTCATGTTCTAACTTGAGGACACGACCGCGTCGGTCCTCTGTTCCTTGGTTCTTCTCCAAAGTTCCATGATGTTCTATTCCCTCAAAAATCTGGTTCTTGTCCGATCACGTTCCGTTTGTAAAACTACTCACGAGTGATTCGGTTCACTAGGGTCTCAAAAGGGGGAGCGGTGCTCTCCACTGTCCAATTCTCGGGTTTTCAACTTTCACTTTCACCACGAGAAAATATTGAGTTACAAATATCTTAACAATATTCAACATACTCCCACTTCTTTTGTGAGAGCCAAAGAAACTAAATATTGTTAAGTTAGCACGTATGAGAATGAAATAATAATGCAAAATGTAATGTTACAATTACGGATTCAATTATTTCTAAAACTTGCCGGTGTTTCTCTTGTCTGCCGGTCTTGGTTGTCTTCTTCTTGGGTTCTTTCGCACAGCGGTGCTTGCAGCTAATGCATAACAAAAAAATAAAAGTTTGACCAATGAGACACGAGTAGAGAAACGGAAATTGGAGTTGAATGTGTTCAAGAGAAATATTGGCACACATGAATTCTCACGAATTCTATTAAAAATGTTATGAAATTATCGTGACGACTTTGTAGTTTTTGGTGATAATATTTATTAATATAAATTATTGCGTAGTTTAAGGTACATACCAATATAGAAAGTTACTATCTAATGATTAATCTATCAAGCCTATGTTAGTGAAAATGAAATTGAAACTTCAATGTGATTTGGGAATGTGCACTTTTTGGCTGCGTCGTTTAATGCGTTATGTTTAATGCATTATGTAATTCCTGTCCCGATTGCCGGTTGTACAGTGATGTCTATTCCTTCACGTTTGTTCCGACTAAAATTAACAATTTTTGTGTGTGTTAAATGGTAAAAATTACAATTTCTCGTTATTGTGACATCCAGTGAAATTATCATAACTTAAAACGTACGACAACACATTCCTGTGTCTGCGTATTTCATATTACGTCATATGATTCCTACTATACTTAATTATTTAAAAACAGCTTGAAATCCACTGCGAAAACCAGTTAATTGTGAATTACATTTGCGTTTAGTCGCAATATGAATTTAATTGAACCTGGAGGACTTTTTTGGGCTCTATTTATTAGGCTGAGGTACAGAATTTAGGATTACAGATTTTAGGGCGAGGCCACCTAATTTTTTTGCACCCCTATAATACTTTAAATATTATAACTTTATATTCACATTCTGTTCTTCCTGCTTCAAATATGTACGAAAACTTTCGTATATAACTGCCTGCTTACCGCCTGTTTCACGCCACAAACAGCGTTTACTACTTCGCTATGCAGAACTAGCTTTGCACGGCCTATCTAGTACATCTATATAATAATATATTTAGTAATTATAGAGTTAGCAAGAGATCAATGACTCTCATGACAATGACTTCCGTGATAACGATTTTAAATGATTCCATGGAAATATAAAACATGCCAGCGGCTTCGATGTGCAGTGTTGGGCATGATTTGATGAATTGTACGTCCCCTCGCTCCAATCGCAGTTGACTATACCGTGGCGACATACGAAACTCATCCGAATTCTTTTCCACTTTGAAACACAGCTGAAAAGTAACCTTGAAAATAAACACAACTAGGAATCCAATCGAGAAGATGATGGCTAGTATAACTGGATTCAGCTCACTTGAGCATTTGACAGAAACGTAGAATGCGGATATTGAGATGACGCTACCAATGCAAATCGATGATGCCACCAACATCTTGCTCAATTCTCTGGCATAAGTGTTGAGGATTTGCAGTGCCCGGAAATGTATGTGTCCAGCGTCGGCTTCACTTCGAGTTGTGTTAGGAGTCCACCTAGTAAATAATATTAAAAACGTTTTTTCGGGTACTTTTCATGTTGACCTTGGAAAAAAATGAAGTACTTCAAAATTACCATATCGACTTCAACCAAAGACATGATCCATTGTCAAGGAGTAGGCATACGTACACATAGATGTAAATAATGATCAAGTCTACACTGATTAAGTATCCGAAGAATCCCGCCACATATATATTTCCAATGAGATTTCCCGTGTTGTAGATTTGTATGATGTATAGGTTCAGCTGGAGCATTCCAAGTACAAATGGCGCAATGATTACAATTGCGAAGACCAAATAAGAGTTCAGAACCAAAGTAAGAAATTCGATCCCGTCCTTCATTTTGCCATTTATAACTAGTAAGAAAATTAATAGAAATGTAACTACTAATGGCTTAGACATACTAACCTTCTAACCTCAGTTCTTCCGAACTATAATATACAGATTTGTACTCATGGAGTTATTTCATCACCAAAACTAGATCTTAAATAAAACTATCACTTCTTCCAAATTTAATGATTCATATCTCTGTACCTGTTTTGCGATTGTAAAGATACAAGGAGTTGAAAAAACTTTGTACACTCCCGCAATTCCAAAACATGTGAATATTCCACGTTAGGGCAATGAGTTCAATGCAGAGAAATAAGAGTGTGAACATGAATTGGGCGATTTGTTGGTCTTGTAGGAGCATACTAGCTTTGTACGCTATGTCCATGGTGTTGATTCCTATGTTGAACACTCCCAGAAGTGATCGCGTCTTTGTATTAGCCAATTCCAAGGATTTCATCTTACGATTCCATTTAAAAGGGATACATCCGACGGCCCAACCGAGAATGAATGGAAATGCTGTCCGATTTAGTGTTTTATTGGAAATCATGATTTAATTTTGTTCAGTGTCATCAGACTCCCTTCAGCATATGGATCGCACGATTCTGGTACATTTCTCTTTAGGGTTCATGTCTGTTGATTGATTGAAAGTTCTTGTTATTTGTATGTACAACGTTAGAAGAATTGCTCATAGAATTAATATGACCTCTTATCTAAATTTTAGGAGAAAAATGATTCCTGAGATCAAGAACAAATTTATAAGATTTCTTCATAATAACGAAAAAATCTGTAAAATGTTATTGACTAATTGCTCGATGGGAAAAACAAACACCAAACATACCTCGATTATATTCAAAACGACGCCTGGACTGGTCACGACGATATTCGCTGTGATTTCCAAATCCGATGCTTTCATGTTATACCTTTACAATAGTACGCACCGCCCTAAACTTTGTGTTTTTGTGTGTTTTACTTAACGAGCCATGGAAATTATTGACACAGGCTCGTGAACCCTATTACCATATTGCACTTGTGCATAAGGAGCAATTCCTTATAATACGTGGGATAACTGCATTGTCCTCTAACTGACCTCGGAATAAAATAACCGACTTCTGTCGTGTATGAATATTGTCTAACTGTCGCGTGTCTGGATTGCTAAGTCTGGCACGGCAATATGTTATTTATTGGAGAGGCATCTCAGACTTGATTGAATTATACCAATTTCATGGTATGCAGAGCTTACAATATATGACAAGAGCACCACTTCTAATATATTTATGCAGATAAATAATTTTCAATTTTAATTTTGCACTAGCTGATGTCTTTGACGTAGAACTCTGTTATTTCAACTGAGGCTGAGTAGCTATCATTGCCTGTTGGTGACGTTATTAGCCCCCCTTGCCCAGTTGTGGCGAGTGGCAGTACAAAGTTCAATGCATTCGCGTTATTTTATTTCAATGGTGCACACCCATTTGGTCAGAAGGAAAGTAAATGTGTTGTATCGGTAGTTCAGTCGTAAAACCGAGATGATACAATAAAATGTCATCAAACGAACGTTTTTATTTTTTGAAGTTATAATCGGAATAACAACACTGCATGGATTTGAAGCACTAATCCGGACAATTTCTTATTGGATTGCAATATTGTCGACTAACTGCCCTCGGAAAGAACTAGGTCGCCCGTCCTGTACATCTTTCGCATGTCTGTATGCTATGGATCCAGCATTATGTTATTTATTGGAGAGGCATGTCGGATTTTTACTAAATTGTACGAATTTAACAAAATGGAAAGCCGACAATATAACCAGTTCTAATATATTTATGCATGTGAATAATTCCAATTTTAATATTGAGAAAGCGGATGACTTGACCAGAAGCTTTTTATTGCGACTTAGAAATTCACATTGCCATACATTCAGTCCAAATTCGTAATCAATATTCTAATTTAATAATTCATTCATACAGTCATACCTTAGTCAATAGCAGTTGGCAGCTCACAATATTAAACTTTGTTCACCGGTAGAAACTGACTACCAAATAGAAGACAGACTCTGAATATCATAATTAATTTAACCACCTTTACTGAATACAAAATATTGACATATCTACCCACCTTCTGAAACTAAATAGCGTGCCCACCTTTTGTATTCTTCTTTTAGTATGTCCAACGTTTATGCCAGGAATTTGACATATCAATTTGCTCAACTTATGAAGCACCATGTGACAACTAATCCATGGCATAAGTTGTTTGCGTCAAGGACTCCAGTCGAGTAGTCCCCCTTCAGATGCCGCGGGCTCTTATTGAGAAAAAAGCAGAAGATTTTCTCCAGAAATACGTTGAAACATTTATAATAATAAATTGGAAGATGAAAAACCTCATATTTGGGAGGCTCCGGAGGTCGCGCGTAATGGGAAGGTTTGGGACTGTTGAATTTGAGGAGGTGGATCGACCGGTGACCTCGAATAAGGTGGTCGAGCGAACTGTGTCCTTGAATAGAATAGAACAGAATATGATTTATTTCCGTGTCAAAAGTCATAAGGCGTAATCATACCATTCGTATTAATTACTTCACGTTTTCTTTTCGTAACTGGACACACTAAATGCTACTATAGTTTTCAAAAATAATAAAAATTAGTAAGAATAAGTTAGTAAAAAACCATCAATAAAGAGTAATCAATCATATCATCTACGTATCATATCCATTTTATATTAAACATATACATATACATTTGTACGTAATCCGACGAAGTGTTGACGAATTTCAAGGTCAAATTCCGGTAAACTGGAACTGTTTCGAATCTTGAAAGGGAGGTTATTCAAGATTTTAGTCACATAATATTTGAATGACTTTCTTCCGAACGCTGAATCTTGAAAGAATGGAGCGATGGTTAAGTTCCGCCGAGAGTTCTCATCTCTTATTACGTTGTAAGCATTTATAAAGGCAGGTGTTACTTTGGGTTCATTAAAAATGTTCTTAAAAATAAATTTTGAAGCATATACATTTCTTCTTTCAGTCATTTGTAACCAGTTCAATTTCTCAAGTTGATAATATTTTACTTTTACACTTTTATTATATACAATTTTATCAAGAACACTAAGTAAGATGTTGTCAATCTTGTCTATCATAGACTGGCTGATATTTCCCAAGACTGGTAAGCAATAATCTAAAACACCAAGTCTTAGGCTGTCACAGAACACTTCCATTTGACCTTTCGAAAAATTTCGTTTTTGTCTGTTCAGCATATGTTTTTGTGAAGCTAATGTTTTAGTCACATGGTTCAGATGCATATCCCAGCATAGAGTTTTGTCTAATCTCAAACCAAGATACTTGAAAGTATGAACATGCTGAATGGGGTAATCGTAAACTTTTAAATCCATATCTTCATTTTTCATAGTTCTGGGGTCTCTGAACAGCATTTACTGAGTTTTGCTCAGATTTATGGATGGACCAGTCAGCTACTTGGTTCATTGCATTTTACAGCTTTCCTTCCACTTCAGATTTGGATTTTCCCGAAACGTAGAGGGCAACATCATTATCATACATAACACATTTTGCTTCCGTAATCGAAAGCCTATTTATAAATGCTGAAAATAGGAGTGGGCCGAGGACGCTATCTTGTGGAACGCCAGCTTCTATCTGTGAAGAATCGGTGTAAATCCGGTGTATTCCCACTCGTAAGAAGCGTTCTTCCGGTTGTTTCCACTTTCAGATATAAAGTCCGTCAACTTCAGAGCAGCCGATTGAGTAGAGAAGTCTCTTCAAAAACCGAGTTGGTTGATTTTCAATTTGTTATGTTCTTGTAAATAATCGCAGAGTCGTCTGTAAATTAACTGTTCAAATACTTTAGCATTAGTTGATATAAGTGAAATTGGTCGGTAATTATCAGGATCACTCTTTTCGCCCTTTCCTTTGTAAACAGGTGTGACTGAAGCCAATTTCATAACAAATGGGAAGAGACCACTTTCGGTCGAGGTGTTAAATATCGTAGTCAGGTTTGGGGCGAGCTCTTTTGAAAATATTTTATAGAGAACAGGTGGAATTTCATCGGGACCAGCCGGTTTTTGTCTATTTAAGGTTTCTAGAGCTTTCTGCACTTCTTGAGTTTCAAACACCACATTTTCAAATTTTGGACATATCGTGCTTTCTAGATCTGAAGCGTTTAGTAGGCAAATTTTTTGGTGCTGGTGAAAATTTTCGCAATTTCATATTTTGACATCGTTGTTTTTATTCCCTCCTTCAACATTATAACAGATTGCTGCTGTTTCTTTCTACCAGTGGCGTCATTAAACATTTGCCATGCCGCTTTTGATTGCTGCGGAGGGTCAACTTCAATAATTGCGTCCATTATAGACTGTGCCTTCAGTTTACTTCTTTCCGTATTTGTTCGATTTCTTAATTTTGAATACTCATCCCATGTAGAATTTGATTGTAATCTCATTGCCCGTCGTTTTGCCGCATTCCTAGTTATTATCAGTTTTGTTAGCTCCGGGGTGTGCCACTTCTGTCTAAGTCTTTCAACACACATTTTTTTTCGAGGGGCCTGCGTGTTTATAATGAATGTCAGGATATAATTGAACATAATATTAAGTTGTCCACTTACATTGTGAACAAATTCAAATATCCACCAGGGGGAACTAGTAATCTTTTTTGCAAAGTCTTCTTTGTCAATCTTGGCAACTGATCTCGTAGTTATCACCTTTCTGTTATTCGTTTGGAGATTAATGTTGGTTTTTTGAACTGTGTAAATTAGATCACGGTCTGAGACTCCACACACAAGCACTCCGCTTATTTTGTTATCTTCAGCATTATTTGTCAAAATTAGGTCGATTGTTGACTTGCTAGTAGCTGTTGTTCTTGTTGGTCTACGAACGAGCTGCTGAAAATTCGAGTGGTCTACAATTTTGCGTAACATCCGTGATTCGGGTTCAAATGAGTGCCAGTTAATATTTACATCTCCAATTAAGTAAGTTTCACTAGTAATTGGCGTTGTCAATTATCGTCTAAGTTTATAATTTATTTAATAATTATCCTCTTTACCGTAATCAGTGAAAGTGAACGTGAAGTGAAAGAAGCCGAGATCAGCCTACGTGACACGTGTTTTGTGTACGATCGACAGCTCAGATTTTCCTAATATTTCACACAAAAGACACTCACATGGCTGTTAGTGTTAATGCATATGCGAAACAGAAATTATGGCACTTAATGTCAAAAGGTCATTGGTCAAATATCAATAGTTGTATTATTACTGTTTTCATAAGTATTTCATGTTTGACTCAAATCTCCCCATGTACTTTGATAGTTGTTTATACAAACGGGAGAGGGACAAGGAAAATTCTCTTCTTCCTTTCCCTAAGTAACGCTCTTTTGAGTTTGGGAGGGCGTGTGAGGAATGCAATGCATGTCGACCAGGCTCTTGCGTATAGCGTTGTTCTGGAAATGTATGGAAAAACCAAGAAGAGGGGCTTGGCGTCACTGCATGGCATAGCAGAGCACACACACGCTCCTATCCAATTCTCATTCTCTTTCTGCACTTCTTGTCGGCACACATCACAGTGTTCGTAATTTTGTTGTAAAAAACTGAAGAATCATATTTTGCAATTTAATCAGTAACTAATAAAAATCAGTACTATTTGTTAGTGAATTCTCGCAGACGTTGTACTCAGAATAATTGAGCAGGTACACAGAGATTCACATAATTAATACATCAAAGTATCTCACATGATCAGTTACATTTTAGTGACATAGAAAATCAGTCACACAAACACACAAACAACTCAACAATCACAAACCCCGACACATTTCCGAGTGAATTAGTTTTTTGGGTAGAATTTCTAGATTCATTCAACTTGTTGAAAATTAACATTCGCTTTTTCGTTTATCGGATTTGGACCCCAGGAGAAACTCGGGTGTTATTCAACATTTATTGGTGACCCCGACGTGATCGTTGGTGTTGTGATCAGTTGGACATTTTAATTTTGCGATAAAATAAAGTGCTATCCGGAAAAATTGATCGCATCAAGACGGCCCGTACGAAAATTCGTTCTGCGGTCACGAGGACCGTGACGAATATTGACGCTGAGTTGGCAAAAGAAGAAATGGATTTGGAACAACTGGACGCAAAGCTTGCTAGTTTGGATGATCTCTCCATCAAGTTGTCCGGTCTAAATGAAGAAATGACAGAGGCAATGTTGGATGCTGGATGCACTGACGAGGAGCACGAGGCTGAGAGTATTCCCGTCCAAGACAATTTTGCGAAGATCAAGATAGCAAAGTCCAAATTGACAAAGATTCTGCATCCGATATCTCCAACTCCCAGCGTCTTCAGTACAGCCGCTACCGAGGCATCAGCAGGGGGTGGTACGAAGACTTTCAAGCTTCCCAAAATTGAACTTAAAAAATTCTAAGGCAAACTCACGGAGTGGCTGGGTTTTTGGTCGCAGTTCAAGAAAGTCGACGAGTCTGACGACCTCCATGATAGTGACAAATTCCAATTCTTGGTTCAGTGTATGACTCCTGGGAGTCCCGCCCGAGCTTTGGTGGACCGGTACCCGCAATCGGCAGAAAATTACCCGAAGGTGGTGAAAGCCCTCAAGGAAAGGTTCGGTAAGGACAAATTATTGAGACAAGTATACGTCCGAAAATTAATAAAGATGATAATCTATCAAAGCCGTGACAATTCTGGTAAAATCCCATTATCAACCCTTTATGACCAACTCTCCTCACATCTAAACTCCTTGGAATCCTTGGGAAAAGTCTCAGACCCGAGCGAATTCCTTCTCCCCATGGTTGAGTCGAGTCTCCCTCAAGAAACTCTTGTTGCTTGGCTACGCAGTCCCCTACATGGAAAGGATGGATCAAAAGAAGTCCCACGAAGGAGCGAACTGGATTACATTATGGAATTCCTCCAAGAAGAAATTGACAATGAACAACTTATGACATTGGCGAAAGCAGGATTTGGGTTACGTTCCAGTGACGAAGAAACATCCGATGAAGACGAGATGGTTTTTTCTGAAGAAAGTACCGAGGGGACGTATCAAAAAAGAATCCCGACTGCAGCTGGACTCATTACTAGTGAAACAAAAAGTAAGTGTTTCTTTTGTGACAGGAAAAATCATGATACAGACAAATGTGTTAGGCTCAGTCTATGTCCCTTGAAAGCAAGCAGGCGAAGTTGAACAAAAGGAAAGCCTGCTTCACATGCTTCAGAACGAGTCATGTGACTGAGCTTTTGCAAAACTTTTGTTTAAGTGTATTGTTTGTGGTGAGAAACATCATCATTTTTTGTGTCCAGAGAAAGAGAAAGCCAACAACTCTGAGCCTCTTAACCCTTCCGCCCCCGAGCTCCTTCCTACTTCTCACACTGGTCTCAACTGTTCCAGTGAGATCTATCTACCTACATTGGTAGTGAAAGAGCGGAATGAACAGAACGGCAAGGAGAAAAAAGTGAGAGTGATGATTGACTCTGGATCCCAACAATCATATATCTTAA
>JAQFYE010005839.1:0-11452 GCA_034694305.1 Protaphorura glebata | reverse complement strand
AACATGTCTGAAGTTTAAGCTTTTAAATGAGTTCTTCATGCGTGTTTTTGGCATGAATGCAAGTGAGAGACGAAAAAAAAAAGAGTGAGTTGAGTAATTGAATAGATGGATTACTTATGACGTCCATGGAGTGACAGAAGTGTACCGAAAGCAAACAAAATTATGTATGCATAGCGCGCACATACGAACATCAAAACAAATCAAGTACAAGGTAAAAAATGTATTAACTGCCACAGTTGAGGGTGAAATTAAAATAATTTGAGGGAGTAATTTGCAGGAATATATTTGCTACCCTGTAGTAAAGGTGAAAGCAATCAATAGAAAGAAAAGGAAGGTTTGACTTTCACTAATGAGGAGGAAAAAAGGAGTCACTACATTTAGAAAATTAAGACCTGAGGAAAATGTTGAAGTCTTCAATTCAAGTCACGCTTGAATTATTTAGATTGAATGACTCAATTAATTAGCCTTCTTTATAGTCATACCTTGCCAGACACTCCAAAAAAAAACTCAGTCTGTCCAAGAAATAGTCCAAAAATTTATGTATTGGTACATAAACTTATTTGCTGTTTCTATTCTGCAAAAGCATGTTCAAACGCAGCCGCGTATTTTAACCATAGAGTAAGTAGACCGATTAGCCCCACTTTGGCGCGTGTGTTTCAATTTGGCCCATATGGTCCTTACTTTGATGCTCACATTATTAAAAGTTTGTTGCAACGACCTACATAAGAAAACAAATCAAGAAAGAACAAAGGCAATTATTGAACTTATTAACTCAGAAACTGTGATTGGTTATGACAAAAATTAAGTTTTCTCATTAGAGTTCAAAATGAGAAAGGAGCGACTACTTTGCCCAATTGAATCCTTTGACGACTATTTCCCTTTATTTGTCAAATTAAATCTCTTGAGACATATATGTATATATCTATAGCCCACTCTGTTATGTTTTGTTATATATACATATACTATACCATATATATGTACGATATATTTTATAGTTGTTCTCGATACTGCCTTTGGCAATGACTCTGCTTCTGCTTCTGCTGGTCTTAAGTTGTCAAACATGATTTTGAGCTGGAAAGTAAAATGAAATTGGAATGTGATGGCATGGGCATTCAACTCAAGTAGTAGGAAAAGCAGTCGGAGTCGGAGTCGGAAGGAAAGTTTGCTTTGACAGTGGAAACTTGGGAGAGGAACCCAATTTAATTTACAAGGAAATCCACTCATTCTCCCGTGCAATATGACATTTCATTTTCATTATTATCTCTCACTGCTACACAGATATCCCAATACATTGCATATATTAGACAGGGTCCGACAAGAATCATTAGTTTCCAAGTCATAGATATTTCAAATATTACCATTGACCTCTTAGACAACTTTTGTGAAGGTTATACCCCGGAAAGTCTGACCGTTTGAAATACGTGAGCCAAATGCATCATCTTCTGACGTCATGGACTCGTATGACGTCACAATTGCAGTGTTTTAGTTAGGGCATTATACGAGGGGCGTTCAATAAGTTGTGTCGTTCGACTGTTAGAACTGCTTATTCGCAACATCGGGGTATTATTTGACGGGACCCTGCCTATTTAGAGATAGAATTGTGCGTCGGATAAGGCTCCTTTTCCGGAAGAAGAGTTTCATTAGAATATTCGATAACAAACTAATGTAGTCTAGACCGGATTTTGTCAACAGGATAGAGAGAATTGAGTACAAACTCATCTCGGCGTTTATCCCCTCCGGTCTTCAATGAAATTCACAACATTAATGCAATACAATTATCTCCAAAGTTTTCAAAACATTCAAGTATTGATTCCACAAAATCTTGTCCATGTCCGGAATATGTATTCACGTACATAATTTCTCTACTGGGTGGTTTTTAATCAAAATATTACAAGATTATAAGTGACAAATGAAAATTCAACGGGACAACTTGAGAGGACTTCCTGCTCTATGCTAGTCTCAAATTTTTTTTAACTTTTTTTTTGTATGTAGATGACACAAAATTTTGAATTCTTATTTCAATTACCTATTTGATATTAAAAATAGTCGTATGAACGTGAAATATTGTCGCGGAATTCGTTTTTGGCAGTACTTCTACACTTTCCATACTAATGTACCGTAAATGACGGATTAAACGCGCTTGGTCTCAAGGAGGTACTGTGTCAGGGGAGGTAAAAAAAAGTAGTCCATTTGTACACACGAATTTTAACTATTTTGATGTCATTGGATCTTAAAGGGTGTACTTAAAAAGTGAATGGCGGGACCAGGTCGGAGACCCTCATGTCGTGAGCTTCCTTTGTTAGAGTTAGATTGACATGACACATGTAAACCCAAAACAGTCTGTAGTTTTTACCTGGAAACAAGGCTGGGAATTTATAAAGTACAAAAAAAAACTTTAGTTTCTGCTTCCACAGGGTGGTTCATAACTTTTTACCAGTGTACAGTCATAGTTATTACTTAAACTAATGAATTAACATGATTTTTTTTAATTATATATTCTTTACCGGATGCACCGAAATTTTACGTCTATTTAAACGTAAGTGGTGAATTTTTTGTTCTTATTTGCAAACCATATGGGTATTTATTATGATAATTCAGAAGGGATAATTCTCGAATGTTAAACTCACAAGGGATAGACATGACCTGTATGCGAGGACCTTGATGCGACACCCATTTTTCTTAGTGGATTGGCATCTCCTGAGTGGGGCCTGAAAATATTTTCGGGTAGAAATTAAGAACTTTTTTAGGCCTATCTTCAAAAATTCTGAGATCCTTCCTTTGAGAAAAATGACATTGTGTATTAAAATGCATGCTCTTTCCTGCGTTTTTCATTTCTCGTCAATGTTGTGACATACTCATTAGATGCATTATAAAAAGAATTGAAAAAAAAAATCGAAATAATTTTTTTTTCAGGATTTTGGGTTTCCTTAACTTCTATGATATATCTAATCAATATTTTGGCGGACAAAATTATTTTTAACCTTTCCGAGTTCTAATTCATTATTCTGACACACATTTCAATGGTTTTCTGGAAAAAGAATTTTTTTTTCGATTTTTTGGTTCTTGAGATATATTTTGAGGGGAAGTTTCATTATATATCCCACGCAAAAATCTCAGAAAATGTTGGTATGGTCGTTTAATCTTCGTAGTCGTACAGTCGTACCTGCTTGCGATTTGAATTGATCCATGGATTATTTTTAAATTAAAATCGACATGAAACGAATTGTGGTTTTAGGAAGTCGATGCAGAGCGAAAGCTAGACTAGATAAAGTCAAGCCGATTTTTAATTAAATTCCAGGGAGACCAACAAGGGCGTGCGGAAATGAAGAAATTAAGTTTTATCGTTTAGTTTGATGAAAAGTACTGCCATGCCGTGCTCTGATGAATTTACATGGACGCGCAGAGTTCAGTTTTGGGGAAAGTAATTCTTTCTGTGGTGGTTCTGTCACAAGGTAACATTTTCTACTACTAGGGGTAACTTCGTAAAATTTTATGAACTGTATGTACAACTGACTGATTGCTGTTGTGAGAAATACGTACGCGATATAAAATTCGCACAGTATGACAGTGGCGAGTTATTTCGTTTCAGTATGAGCTGCTGTTAACGAGAGTACCACAAAAATGTGAAGGGGATCCCTTGTGACATATTCTGTAAGGATGGTTTGGAAGGATTTCTTCATTTCCGTCATTCCGTCTCCTCCGTGTGTTTATTTGCTAAGTTAAGAAAATGAGGACAAAACTTGAAAGTTGGAGTAAAGAATTAATGGTTGACGAAGCAGAAGTAGATTGTTATTCATGTACGACAAAAATCTGGCTTATGGTTTATAATGTTAAATTGTATGGAAGAGGGAGGGAGTCCACGACACAACTTTCAATTTTCAGTCATTTCACTCATAACATTCTCTTTTCTCCACTTTCTCCCTATGTTGCAGTCAATTTAAACTCACCATATTTTCCTTTCTTCACTTTCTCCACATGTTACAGTCAATTATCACTCGTCGTATTTCCCTTTCTCTGCTTTCTCCTTTTGTTACAGTCAAAATTCACTCATCACATTTTCCTTTCTCCACATTCTCCTTATGTTACAGTCAATTTTTACTCTGAACACTTTCGTTTCTCCACTTTCTTCCTATGTTACAGTCAATTTTCACTCATCATATTTTTCTCCTCTTTCTCCCTATGTTACAGTCAATTTTCACTCATCATATTTTTCTCCGCTTTCTCCCTATGTTACAGTCAATTTTCACTCATCATATTTATCTCCGCTTTCTCCGTATGTTACAGTCAATTTTCACTCATCATATTTTTCTCCGCTTTCTCCCTATGTTACAGTCAGTTTTCACTCACCCCATTTTCTCCGCTTTCTCACTATGTTACAGTCAATTTTCACTCATCATATTTATCTCCGCTTTCTTCGTATGTTACAGTCAATTTTTACTCTTAATATTTTCCTTTCTCCACTTTCTCCATATGTTACAGTCAATTTTCAGCATAGCATTTCCTTTCTCCACGTGTTGCATTTGATATTTACTCTTAATACTTTCCTATCTCCAATTTCTCCCTATGTTACAGTCAATTTTTAATCTTAATATTTTCATTTCTCCACTTTCTTCCTATGTTACAGTCGATTTTTACACATCACATATTCCTCACACCACGATGAGAGAATTGTAAGGGGAAAAAATTGTAAAAGGCAAAAAAATTGTCCGTGTCATTTTTAAATTGAGAAACTCAAGGGATGTGAATAGCTTAGACATCCAGTCTAAAATAATACAAAATCTGACTTGAGACGCGTGCCCAGCACGGATATTCTCGCATTTCCCATTTTGGTTTTCCAATTCACACTTTGCCCATTACGTAGTATGAAGAGGGTGGCCCAAAAAAAATGATGGGCGGATATTCCGTTGTATATTTCATTACCAGACGGCAGACGGTGAAGTACTTACAGCAAAAAGTAGTCACAGTTGATTTGGTTGGATTTTTGATACGTTATAGCCGTTGATCTCATGAACAATTTTTGTGAAGGTGCTTCCCCGAAAAGATAAACCGTTTGTTCACTAGGGCAAATGCACGTTGTGAGGTCATGGGAGTTTGTGACACGTTCAAGACGTCGCAAAGTGTGACTGCCCCATGCAGCCAAACCCTTGGACTTTTCGGGGTATGACCTTATGACCCACAGAACTGAATTGAACGGTCTACTTTATATCCTAAGGACAGCGCTGTCTTCTTTTGGATAGACGTACGTTGTAATGGCTCCTTTATTTTAGGGCACCCTGCAGACGTACTATATATTTTTCGATTTAAAAAATTCGTTGGATTGGAATTTATGTTGACTATGATCCTGGAATAAACACAAACTGAATCGAATGGACGGAGACGGAACGAAGCGTTGGAATTATTTATAAATGCATCAGAGACACATATCTCGGTCGCACTCGCAGAATGCGTGATCCCAAACTTTCTTTTGATCATTGAGATTTGCGAGACGATCTGTGAGAAAGTGAAGATTTGGATTTTAAATCACAAATCTAAATCCGAATCGCAAAAACGTGTGCTCATTTCACCTTCATCGACATTCGATTCCAGCTCAGTCACCGCAACACCAAACATTCTGCTGCTGTGACCGAACTTACGGTTTACGGGATGGATCACAAAATGTTGTACCATTTATGTGCGTTTTTGAATAATTTTTTACGCATTAGTGCCAAAAAGTTATGAGTCACCTTGTATAAGCCAATGGCTTTTCCTTCGTTTGCTTAAGATTCTATGCCGTCTGAGGAAAAAGCCTAACAGAGTAACGGAAAAGTGATTTGAAAGTAAACCAACCTATTCCGATAAATGAGTTTCCTCCAGAGAAATTTCCTTAGACCACACTCATCCATTTTCTTCAAAAAAAATTCGAGTCAAAATATTCCACCTCAATTTTCTCCTTTATCCAGAAGATTCTTAAACTATGCAAGGTACTGCACCTCAGATATCCATAGTTCAAAAAAGGCAGGCTAAATTGCCCCACCTTGTGTAAGGAAAGTTATGATACACCTTGTACGATATTTTGGTAAAAATACTAAAAATATTAGGGAATAAAAATGTTTGAAGACAATTTAGTACTAGACTTGTTGCAGCTGAAAAAGTTCCCTCGTCAGAGATGAGAAAAATAAAATAACACGACCGGTGTGCCGATTGGCCCCCTAGGTGGCTGATTGACATGACCTGAATGTGTACCGTGGGAATTGAACCCAGGGAAGACTGATTGAATGAGAATGTGTATGGCATGAAATAAACAAGCAAATTCGGACGGGCTCCCAAGAATTCTCCGCGTTTTCTTCGTGTATTTTATGTTTATTTACCATTTTTTCAATTCAATATTTCACGTGATCATTTTTTTTGGTAGGTGTCAATGTAAATATCCAATCTTTGTACATGGTTTTCTACACATACATGAATCGTTCACTAATTGTAAAAAGTACAAGTGTATGTACCGTATTTATTCTATTAGAAGCCCATCTTGTATAGGGTGTCTAATATATATTATCCCCCCTACAGCAGTAACTACAATAGGCACACACACATTCAACACATCGTTGAAAAGATTAGCTGTTGTGGGATCTCTGACATATTGTTTGAGCGCAGTACCGCGCCGCGTTCGCGCGCAGCGCGCGCTGGAAGAAAAAAATTGGGTTTTCCCTGTTTTTCACCCGCTTTTTCACGTTCTTCCGTCTGAATAGCCGTTAAAACTTCAAAAATTCGAAAAACGAACTTCACCACCGCATTTCCAAGTGCTTTCTGAAATTTTGGAGCCGTGGTTCAACAATTTCTGAGCAAGTTGATTTTTCTCAAAATTTTACATTTTCTGAAAATTTTCAAAAATGAGATTTTGAGACAAAATTGACTTGCTCAAAAATTTTAGAAACCACCTGGGAATGCAGTGGTGAAGTTCGTTTTTTGAATTTTTGAAGTTTTCACGGCTATTCAGATGGAAGAACTTGAAAAAAAAAATTCTTCTTCTAGCGCGCGCTGCGCGCGAACGCGGCGCGGTACTGCGCTCAAATAGTATGCCAGGAATCCACTTGAGTTAATCTTTCCAACGATGTAGTGGGTGTGACTGTGCCTATTCTCTATTACTGTTGTAGGGGGGGGACAATATATATTAGACACCCTGTATTCATTCCATGTTGTTTTAAGTTCAACGACTTTCACCACTTTCTCCACCTGGAGGAGCTGAAGAAAGATCCGGTTTATATTAGAGCCCGGCTACTAATGGCATAAACACGATATTTATTTTATTTCTAATAATTTTAATGTCTTTACATTTTCTTTTGATTTGTCTCTGAATTTGCCTCGTACACATACAATTTTAGGAAGAAAGGAATCAAATTGCTACTTTTTCAATAAAATGATGCGCAAGCGAAAAAAATGAATGCTTTATCATTAAGCAGGAACGGATGACCTTTGACCTTACCACATCTGGTATTTGTTAATTGATAAAGTATGATCTTCATTGGTGTCGATATGGTCTTATTACTGTACATGGTGTCTAAATATGTGTATTATTAAGAAGGACCATTATTTTTGGGACACCGTATGGAATGGAATGAATTGGGGATTAAGTGAGGATAATTGGGGGTCTTAATGGATTGAGTCCGTGACAGAGTGTGACTGACGGATGTGTCTTGGACTGTGTTGTCTGAAATTGATGGGGGAGGCAAGGTGGAGGGAGGGTCTCTTCAATTCATTATGATAACAGAAGAGGAGGGCGACGTAGACGACGTAGAGGAGGATGGTGTAAATGATGGGGACGATGGGGGTGTCATAGACGTAGAGAAAGGCTGCTTCTGGTAAGGTCTTCACGAGGGCCTTCGAGAAAGCCATGAGTACAAAGCGGAATGTGACCACAATGATGAGGCAGTAAGAACCCAGGCGGATCAGTGTCGCGGACTCCTGCAAAAACATAAAAAGATTTAATTAAATCCTCCTCTCAATCCAATTTTCTATCTTTAGAATTGCTTTTCATAACTAAACAAGATTTATGGGATTTATGCGTTCTCGTTTCCACCAAAGGAAACCACATCACACAAATATTTGGAATTGGGTTTTGGTTTCTCCTACTATTAGGGGTACCTTCTTTGTTTTAATAAAAGGAATTATGTTAAAGGAGACCTTATGGAAAAAATTCTGCCGTTAAAAATATCTATATCTCGTAGCTAGTCGCACCTTGAACAACTTTTGTGAAGGTCCTACTCCGAAAAGTCTAACCGTTTGACCGCTAGAAATACACAATCGGGATGTAAGGTGGAAGCAAGTGACTTTCAGTTTTGCTTTCACTTTATCTCACCTCACATACCCACTTTGTATTTCTAGCAGCCAAACGGTTAGACTTTTGTGGGTAAGACCTTCAAAAAAGTTGGTCTTGGCGCCACTAGATACAACATATAAAATTTTGTTAAGGTCCTACCCCCAAAAGTCTAACCGTTTGGCTTCTAAAAATACAGTGGGCATGTAAAGTGAAAGAAAGTGAAAGTCAGTTGCTTTCACCTGACATACCCATCGTGTATTTCTAGCAACCAAACGGTTAGACTTTCGGGGTAACACCTTCACAAAAGTTGTTCAAGGTGCCACTTGCTACAACATGCAAAAAATTCCAACGATTTCCAACGCCGTACTTTTTTCAATAAGGTTTGTCCCCCGTTTTTTTACCGTTGAGGATAATAACTCGACTTTATTTGAAATATAAGCTCAAAAATCATTGCCTAACCGGTAAGGTCTGGACTTGTGTAAAAAAAAATTAGTCAGCTTTTTCTTAGGCGTCAGATTCTGATTGGCACTTTGATCCGCATCCGAATCCTCTCGCAGTCTGCCAATCAATTACACAAAATGCTACGTGGACAATTTCTCATTTAGGTGGCTAATCTATGATTGACGTAATTGCCTAGTAGATCCGACACCCAAACCGCTTCGCCACATTGCGCACTGCATTGCATTGGTTCTAATCTCGTCTATTCCAATTTCGCAGTGCGGCGCTTTTTTTTTGCGTGGTCAGTTCAAAGTGAAGTATGGACAATAAAAAAGGACTGGGACTCAGACTCAGACTCCGTCTTTATGCACTTGATCGATTTCCATTTAATTTTGTAAATACCGGCAGGCATACATATCCAGGCTAATGCAGTGCAGTCTCGGATCTAGGAATTTACGGCACTCGCTGATAAATCAGTGTGGAGTAACGTTTTTTACGTTGGAATTGTCACTTAAATAAATATACGTATTAAATCCAATGGATGTTTTTTAACCTAGTTGGCCAGTTCTGGAAAGGCGGAACCCCACAGTGTAGTGTCATAAGTGTCGGGATAAAACTATGAGCTCCCGGGTTCAATTCCCAGTTGACCTATTTTTAAATTTCATGCAAAGCTCGATTTTCGGACGGTTCTTGCCCTGGGATATGATATTTGTGGAATTTTACGGGGACTATGTATATATTTTGGGTGGGCACTGAATTATTTATCACTGGTTTATTTGGCCCAGCCAGCCCTGTAACCGGCCCTGGAAGCTGTCCATGATTTGAGATCATGTCTTTCCCATTTTCACACTCCATGAGGCACTAGTCGAATTCTAGTACCGTACGCGTACGTTATAAACTATTGAAATTTTGGAGGCACACGCTACACGCCTGTGGTCACATGGAGTCGACGGAGCGAACACACATAGGTTTTGATTCCATGATAAGACATTTCCACAAAATGGTTACTGGAACTGGAACTGGAGCTGGAATTGTGGAATTTTATAGTTCCCATTACGAAACCAAGGAATTGGATTTCTCCTCAATATATTTCACTCCACTTCCCATTCCAATGCCATTGGCTCTAAAAATTGAAAGGAGGTAAAAAATATAGTGCAGCTCACAACTCACAGGGTAGTCTTTCAAAATGCTACATCGGGTTAATTTTCCGTATTTTGATTCATTTATTCACCATTTTTGGACGTGGTTTGTCGGTATGTCGCTCTTTAATTTCTCCGACTTTCTTTACTTTCTTTGACTTTTTTTACTTCCTCCGACTTTTATTTACCCGACTTTCTTTACTTTCTTCGACTTTCTTTACATTCTTCGACTTTCACCTTTTCCGTCTTTCTCATACTTTCTTTACTTTCTTTACATTCTTTGACTTTCACCTTTTCCGACTTTCCTTACTTTCTTAATTATCTTCGATTTTCTTTATTTACCCGAACTTCTTTACTTTCTCCGACTTTCTTTACATTTTTCGACTTTCACCTTTTCCGAGTTTCTCATACTTTCTTTACTTTCTTCGACTTTCTTTACATTCTTTGACTTTCACCTTTTCCGACTTTACTTACTTTCTCCTACTTTCTTTATTTACCCGAACTTCTTTACTTTCTCCGACTTTCTTTACATTCTTCGACTTCAACCTTTTCTGACTTTCCTTAATTTCTCCGACTTCTTTTACATTCTTCGACTTTCACCTTTTCCGACTTTCCTTACTTTCGCATACTTTCTTCGACTTTCTGTACTTTCTCCGACTCTCTTTATTTACCCGACATTCTTTACTTTCTCCAACCTTATTTCTTCTACTTTCTTTACTTTCTTCGACTTTCTTCACCTTCTCCGACTTTCTTTACTTTTCCGATTTTCTATACTTTCTCCGACTTTTTTTACTCTATCCGACTTTACTTTCTCCGACATTCTTTACTTTCTCCAACCGTTTTTTACTCTTTCCGACTTACTTTACTTTCTCCGACTTTCCTTACCTTTTCCGACATTTTCTTTACTTACCAGAGTTTCTTTACTTGTTCCGACTTGTTTTAACTTTCTCCGACTGTATGGAGATAGCAGAAAAAGTTACCGAGCTATTTTTAAAGAACGTCCTTTTAATCGAACTTTTCTACATAAGTAAGAATGTGTAGCACTCGCAGGTGTTACCTTGTGAGTGAAACTTTCACTCGACTGGCGTAAATGGTGAATAGTGCTCACGCACTTGACTTGACTTTCTCCGGCTACTCGTATTAAGGCAACAAATATTTTTTAAGCGGAGATCTCCTCCGCTCCAGCTCAGCCCAGTCCGAATTTGAATTTATTATCCCCAGCCACAACCTCATCTTTATCCACTCACTGAGTTCAAACCTAATCTCATAACTCAGTCCAGTCAAGTCAAGTCTGCTCATACTTATTGGTCTCCTCAGCATTTTCAATTCCAAGACCGCTTTTTTTGAGTTATTTCAAAATGACTTAAAAATTTTATGAAGTGCGTTCGCTATCTTCTGTCCTGCCCTTCTCTATGGGGTTTGGAAGTTACTCAGTTTTGCAAAATGATACCTTTCTCAAAATATTGACAGAAAATGATATAAAAGAAAGTCAAAAATTTTTTAATAAAATAAAAAATTTGAAAAAAATGAAAATTTACAAAATTCTGTTAGTATTTTATTTTTCAAAAATAATTTTGAAATT
>JAQFYE010005838.1:0-11454 GCA_034694305.1 Protaphorura glebata | reverse complement strand
AAACATCTAGGTTATCGTTGTTATGTCAAAAACCAAAATTACGGCAACCTGACCCGACCTGAAACCTCACCTCAATCTCTCACAACCCGCAAACGGGCCTAAGCTGCGGCGCGAAGCGCCGCAGGTTTTTTAAATACGAAATTCTATGCATAATATGAAAAGAAAAAACACCACAGCCCAGTCAATTTTAGTGGATTTTAAATGTATTTAGAAAACCGAATTTCACAAATCGTAACAACCGTATTTTGTATCATATTTGCTCAAAAGTTTATTCAGAGGCTATATATCGACGAATTGAGAGAGAAGCGTCACTCATTGTTGGTGTATAATTGCAACATTGTGTTTAGTATTGATTATACTGTCTAAATATAAGTATTATATATTTTGTAACATGTTTCACTTTAATTTCAAAAGAACTTTTACTGCTTCACGTAAACATACATATTAGTTGACATTCCCCGGAAGACATGGTCAAATGATTTCTACACATGTGTATTTATATTTTCTTAAAACCGTGAAAATCAACTGTTTTTTATTACATGTACAGATACAGAACTTGACGAAAAACAAAAATGACGAAGGGAAGATAAGACAAACAAATCAAGATATCTAGCGTCTCCCATTTCTAAATTTCGAATGATGATTGTGCCACTGACCTTCATCTTGCTTTGAATTTTGATTGAATTATAAAATACACACATTGATTGACACTCTCCCCGAATGATGGTCAACCAACAGCACTGTTGAATCGAACATATAGGTATTTTTCCCAGATATTGAGTTATATTCCATTGGGTGAACGGCTATCGGGTGAACAGTTATGACGCGAAGGGTATGTAGTTGCGTGAACGGTTATCGGGAGAACGTTAACGGGTGAACGGTTATCGGGTCAGCGGTTATCGGGTCAGCGGTTATCGGATGGATAATAAGGATAGTTTTTTTCTGTACGATGTCAGAAAAATTGAAATCGTAATTGAGAGTTTAAAGACCGGCGAATTGCACAAGTGTAACTCATAGACGACGGTATGCAGATGGAATTAGTTCACCAATGGATCTTCCCATATCTAACTCTGTCAGTATTTTTACAGATTGAGTTGTTTCGATTTGGTCTTGGTTATATTCGAATCTAGTTTTAATGGAGAACTGTTTCTTGTCTATCTCCTTTTCAGATAACCGCCAGACATTGTCAGTCCTCCTGAATCAAATCTCCTTACAGTGAACTTATAATAAGACAGTCAATGAGCGTACTTGTATGTGTGACTGCGTAGAAATATCAGGTTAATAAAGAAACAAATAAACAAACAAGCAAACGGTTATGGTTAGAATGTTTTTCGAAAACAAAAGTTTCTAGCTATACTGTGGTCGTCGGCAAAATAAAATTGTTTCGTCGTAGCCAATCTGCACTACGTCTGAAAAATAAATTGGTCTCCTTTCAAAGTTCAAATATTAAATTATTGAATCGGGATGACTTACGTTGAATTGTGTCCAGTCTAAATAACAGGCTAAGTCCGATTAACTTATATTTAACGCCCTCTGAGTAGAACTCCCTCTAATTAGTTTATCAACTTTATCGCATCGAACTCACAGGCAAACACACTTGTCCAGACTACGAATTCAATAATCGATGTTGCCAAAATATTCACCAAATTGGATGTGTCTCGGTGTCTCACTCCGTTCGTACCGCAATAATTCTGCAGATTGATTTCGATTTGTATGGGACTTGATTACCGTCATGTATTGCAAATAAAATGTCCGAATCTGCATTTTATCGAACCTGATAACGAATATGAAACTTGACACTACTGTGTCGGATACAATTTCTTGGAACACTAATCGTCGGGTTTTAATTGGATCTCCACGTGTGGGCCGGCACGACAACACTGGAAATATATTTTGGCTGACATGCCGTTGAGCACGTAGGCCTTTTCTTTTTTGATCCTAGATATATCTCGTTGCAAGGTTATCAGTGGCAGGTTGTCCATTTGATAAGTTTAACTATGTACATTGTTCTCCCGGACAAGAGATTTATAATAAAACCAGCCCACCTATTGTAAGTTTGCAATACCGTTGAATGCAGCATTCAACCCATGCGTATTGAACGTACGACAGGACTGTGATTTAAAATTAATTAATTTCGGGTTAGGCAAGCTGTTTGCCTTAGCCTAAGATTGTCAGAGGAATTTTAGAATTATAAATTACAAAATTAATATTTTTTAAAATGGACAAGTCCAAGTCTGTAGATTTTGATTATCCGGATACGACCCTCTCGTCTACCACATCATCTGACATATTTAACACCGGAAAGGAACCTTTTTCTACTGGTTTCGACCCTTGTGCGGACGAAGTTTTTGCTAATCGAAGGTCATGGGTTCAGCAAATCTTACATTATATCGTGATGATTCGGATGGAACCCGGATTCTTGATTTACATGACGGCGTCTGTTATGGGAAATCTTATAGCGTCAGATCTTCAAATTGACCGGGCTTGTCGGATCAATGTAGGCTATAATGACACCATCTGTAACGCTCTTATGGCCAAGTCAGTTTCTTAGTGTAAATTCGAATTATATAGGGATGGTATAGTAAGAACGGGATTTGCCAGTTCATTTTTCGTACCATCCAGTGAGAATCCATTCTCCGCCCATTCTAGTAACGTCTCAGTACATTGAATCTTGATACGATTCGAAATCTAGAAGGGTATGTCACTCGTCGAACATTTTATATGTAGGTCAGCAGTTGACCTTTGTTTGAATTTTCGAGGTGTGTTTGCGTGCCGGGTCGGGACGTCTGACGACTCCATTCGTTCCTTCAATGCGGAGAAAGAGAGCGAGATCAAGCGGGGAGAGGAAAAGTGAGACGAGACGGAGGACGGTCATTCCATTCAGAGTTGCACAAACTCACCTAGGTCAACTGCTGACCTAAACCTGAAATTTCAGACGAGTGATATACCATTTCAGATCTCAAATTGTATCATTTGTATCAATATTCAATGGTAAGAATTCCAGATTTTTCTAAAAAATACCCGCCCTGACGTTCCCCTTGAAAGTAAACATGTTCGGCCGCGAGGAAGAGGAAATCTTAAGCAGCACCTTGTATGTTACTGCGTGTACTCTGTGAGTAATCGAAAATGCACCAAATGTGCGGAGAGTAGGTTATCGAACGAACAACGACTAACGAACTAGCATATCCCGAACGTACTTTACCACCCCTAAGTACGCTTATTTACGGTGTTTTCTATATCACAAACCTATAAATATTTTGTTCTTTTCGAAACAGTCGAAAGGACCCAAAATTCAACTGGGAGGAACAACAAGTTCAGAAAGTGGTCTCGGAGATCGGGATATGGAGTGAGGTCATTGAGAATTTCTTTCCGATCTTATTTTCTATATGCTTGGGGGCATGGTCCGACGTATACGGTTGTAAACTTCCGTTTCTGGTCTCTGTTGCCGGGGTGGTCGTTCGCTACACTGGACTTATAATCTGCGTGTACTACACCCACTGGACTGCTCAAATCATCACACTCTTTTCAATCCTCCCAGTATCACTTACTGGTGGTAGGATTGCGATCAGTATGGTCGTCTACAGTTATGTAACTATTACTTCGACGCTCAAAGAGAGAACCATTCGAGTTGGAATCTTAACGGCAATCAGGACTTTTGGAAGATCTGCGGGGTCAGCTCTGGGTGGATACATGAAAAGGAGTGGTAAAACTCACTATTTCATTTTCGGAATCGGTGGGGGTCTTGCTATGGTATCCTTCCTCTACCTTCTGATCATCATGCCGAATCCGAAGAAGGGAAGCAATCCTTCTGGTTTTGATAAAAATAGCAAGATGGCGGCCTTCAAGAATTTATTCAACTACAGAAACATTCTTGATTCTGCAAAGGCTTTCCTCTTCCCTAAGCAGAAAGGACTTCGGATTCAACTCTTCCTCTTGGTCGCCATTTTGATTTTCACTATGGCTCCTATGCAAGGTTTGTAAACGAGGTTTATTTAATGGCATTTCTTGAGCCACTGACTAATTTCGGCAAACAATTTTAACAGGGGAAGACTCGGTTCTCAATCTATTCGTTCGAAACCAGATAGGATGGAGTACAGCGGATTATGCCGAGTACAGTACAATCAGAATGTTGATTGCCTTCGGCGGTGGACTAATTTCCGTCGGTTTATTTGTTCATTTGCTGAGATTTTCAGACTGGAAACTTGGAGTCGTGTCCTGTTTTAGTCAAATTGCTGGGAGCATAGTCTACGCTTTTGCATCTGCCAAACTCGAAATATTAATGTACATAGGTAAGTCAAGTCCAGGTCAATTTAGTGAATAGTCTTTCCGGAGTGGACGATGAACTGGTCTTGTACAGAATCACCGCCTAATCAGCGATACGGAATCGCTGAGTCCAACTATGGTTTCGAAAGATTTTTTGTATTTGAGCACTCTTCGCAAGCAAATAGGTATATTATAATTTTTCTGAATATCGCAGCACCTGTTGTGGACATTCTGAATGGGACGATGATCATTGCGGCAAGATCCATGATTTCAAAAGTATCTCCAATTGAAGAAATGGGGAAAATCAATGCATTTATTGCTGTGATTGACTCAACCACACCGTTATGGGGTAACCCAATGTACAGTGCTGTTTACAGAGGAACTCTGGACACATTCGCTGGGGCATTCTTTGTACTTTCAGCCGTTCTTACTATTCCACCATTATTCCTGTTCACGTAAGGATTTTTCAATTTCACTCAAAACTGTGATGAGTAATTTATTTATAAATTTTCCGTTACTTTTTAGGTATATGGGATTAACGAAGAAAGGACGTCCACCAATCTTGGACCAAGCATAATAATTTGAATATTTTGATATTTGGATTGTAAAATTTTTGTTGCTAAAGGATTTCTTTGTAAATTATTTTGTTACTTGTCTCAAGTGAGCACAGCATGGGTTTATACTAAAACTGTAGCAATTTACTCAATAAAATGAACCGGACGATTAAGTTCCAATATCTACACGAACGCAACGTGTTTTTGAAATATTTTGTTCAACTTGTACAGCCGACTTCGTCTGGGTCAGAAATTTTAGACAATCAATTATCACGCCAATGATATTATTTCCGAACAGGAGTAATAAGCAAAATAAATACACCAGTTTGAATTCCAGTGAAGTGATAGATTCGGGTTAATCCAAATGTTGTCATTTTACATATTGCTTATTTACTATTTTCTGGAATGTACTAACAGAAATTGCCCACAAAAAATGCACATTAATTTTACATCTGCAGAGTAAAAAAAATTCTACTGTCGCATTTTCTTTGCGTACGAGTTAAAATTGGTTGATACCAGATTACATTTAGTCAGAACCTCAAACTGTTAATAATTCCCTAGAAAAACTACTTTTTATGTTTATCTAAGAGCTAAATCTTGGGAAAAGTACAAAATATGAGGATTTAATATTCAATCCGCGGAATAGTACATGTGCCATTACTTGATCGTGCAGTGGGTTTAATTTTTGTGGAATCTAACCACAAGTACCATTTCTTGTGTTTTTGAGAAAACTTCGTCTTTATATTTTTGTTTACAGGTGTCACATTAAAAACATTCCACTCCGAATTACACATGATGCTGCATTAATAATTTCTTGGAATATTTATGTATGTATTGCAAAATGTACGGGTGTCGCATAAGTTCACGCGACCCAAAGGATCGAGATCTAATTAGATTCCAAATACGATTTTCTATGATATACATATTTAATCTTGCAATGGAAATCCCCATGTTGTCCTACGTCAGCTGGATGTCAAAAGTTTATGAAGCGCCCTGTACGCTTTAATTCATGTCCATACCAGACGTCACTCCAAGATTCAGAAATTAACGTAAATATACAATAAATGAAACAAGCTTATGAAACGACGGTCGACGTGATATAGAACACCATGTAGTTATCCAATAAAATTTCGTCAAGACAGATACAGTAGAATTACATGCCGGAAATTCATTCCTTCGATTCATTATGTTTGAAATGAAATATAGGGAAAAATTTAAAAAAATGAAAAAATTACCTGAACCTCAATTTTAAAAAAATGTGAAAATCGCCTGAACGTCTATTTCCCCTTTCAACTTTACCTTTGATTTCCCTTACTTGGTGTAATCGAAAACTGCATTGGAATACTATTATTAGTAATGGATGCCGTAATTAGACATGGATAGTTAAAAACCCAAAACAGTTAAAAAATACCAGACTTTCCTCAGTCTATTCTTCAGCGTCTGTCTGGAATAATCAATTGCAAACAAAGATCATAATGGGAATGAAAAGTTATGCGTTGCCACTAAATGCACAAAATTTGAAAGAAACAGATAAGAAGAGCAATGGAACTGAGCATGTGTTCACAATTACTTCAATTCCTGGAAATATAAACGATAAAACTAAAAATTACAGCAAAAATACTTCGAAAGTATCGAAAACCACAGAAGAAGAAGAACAAGATTTGGAAGGATGGCGTCGTTACCGTGGAATACTATTTTGCATGACCTCATGTTCAGCCATGTGCTTAGTAGCTCTTACCGTAACTTTGTTAGATTCGTACGACCCATTCACATTAGCAATCTGGCGATACGTCGGAAATGTCGTTCCATCAATTCCAATTCTGATTTATTATGTGGGGTGGAAACAAAATAATGTTTTTAACACAATTTGGCCGTTGACATCGAAGGAGAAGTGGACGAATTTCATTGGATTATGGGTAATTGTTTTTATTTTAGCATTTCTTGTAATCACGCCAAAAAGCTAACAAGCGATTCTGAGATTTTTTTGGACATCCTGTAATTAATGAACACAGGAGTATATATGGAAAACAAGAGGTGAGTTCAAAATTGCTTTGACGTTTATGCCGTGGTCACGCCTTATCACTCAAATTCAAGATTAAAATATTTGTATGTGTGGATCAATTGTGGTTATGAAACCCAACTTCATTCGCGGTTTTGCGAACTACATAGTTATCGTAGCAGTAATTCGTTTGACCTAGTGAAATTGGATGTTCTAAATTTAGCACAGGAGATTCGATTCTGCGAATTTTCAATGAACACTCGACATTCCATTGCTAGTGTGTAAAATATAGAATAGTAGTTAGTAGCACGGCACAATTTGAACAGTAGGTTCATGTCCTTGACATAACAAATACCACCAGTTTTCTTATTGCTCTATATCATTAAGTAAGTGCAAAAGAAATGTGCGGTGCGAATTTTGACTTTTCACTAAGCTAGTGTTTCTCAATTTGATTAAAAATAGTAGAATCAAGTGTTCGTAATGTATTGACGTTCACGTACCCACCCGCGAACGAAGTTGTGAATTTCCACGATCAATTAAATCATATTATTTGGTCCACTGTTATGTGCAGTTTGTTGAAAATATCAATGGGAGTGTTTAATCCGTGATTTCGAGTTTTACCACAAATTGTGACGAGTTATAAAATTCTTAATTTTTGAAGAAATTTTATATTTGAAAGAACGAACAACGAAAAACATAAAAGTCTTGAAATACATATTATATCTAATTTACTATATTTATAATTATAGCAATTTTCCAAACAAATTGATATGTAATTAAAGTTATTAAAATAAGATCAACTAAAAATACAATTTCCATGAATTCGTAATAGTATAAATTGACGCAAATTAATCTAATAAAACATAAAAAGTCAAATACTTAATACATAGGAAAAGAAATTTGAACGAACAATTTGTTGTCAAATTCTACTCTACCAGTTTTATTTTATTTTATAATTTTTGTGAACACTATGGCCGCCGAAAGTTGCGAAAACAAAATAAGTTTCGCGAGCAATAATGGAAATGGAGGCAGCTACGATGTTAATTCAGCAGCTATGACTTTAGCTGTCGCTATACCTGATACATTAGTGATAAATTGTACTACGACAGACAAGGATAAGAATACACAATACGAGAATCTAAACGATTTAAGAAAACCGACCAAATCAGCGTGTTGGAATTATGCGGGGATATTATTTTGTCTAATGTCATCCATGACAATGTCATTGACTGCCCTGATAGTTAAATAACTACCAGGATATCATCCATTTACACTTACTATTTGGCGCTATGTTGGAAATGTAATTCCGTCCATCCCAATATTAATTTACTACGCGTATTCGGACAAGGAAAATATTTTCAGCCCAATATGGCCGTTGTTTGGTCGAAACTACGCAAAAGAACGGAAGAATTTTTATGGATTATGGGTGAACACAATATTTATGTTAATGCCATATTGGGGTCTGTATTAGAATACAATCAATCGACGTACCAGTTACGTGTGCACACTTATTCGAATCGGTTGAAGTTTTCTCAATAGTTCTGAACATTATTTTAAAAGAATTGAAGCTTTATGAAAGTTTTTGAAAATATTAACATTTTCGATATATTTCAGGCAAGAGGAATTTTCGGTGGTGCCGTTACAATTTTTCGATTCTGCGCCCTAAGATATCTGAGCTTGGCAGACGTATCTGTGATAACTCGGAGTACACCGGCCCTAGTCATTATTCTGGCATATTTCTTCTTAGATGAAAAATGCAGTGTTGTGTCGATTGTTTCTGCAGCACTTGCAATCTCTGGAGTCTTCGTACTTTCAAGACCACCGATTTTGACTGGGGAGAGCGAATTCGATTCACAAACTTTGGTATTAAAAATTGAAAAATTATTTTGTGTGTAAGGGAACCAATTATTTAGTTTTAAGGCCCTCGTTAGCTTGGGCTTCCGGGGTCAGATGTTAATAAGTTGCGAACCTCCATGAGCAAAACGTTTTAATCTGTGTCGGTATTCAAAAATATTTAACTACCTATATATTACTAGCAAAATTATGATTTCAAGTTTTGTAATAATTCATTAATTTTAGATTGTCACTCCATTCGTAATTATTTAAAAATGCTCAGAAATAGATTTAGCTTTACAAGTTTCAAAGTGATTTGAATAAACAATTATTATTGTTTACAAAAAAGTTCGCTATAAGGTTCTCGACAAAATTCAGATTATACGTTTTGCCCTCAGACAGAGGGTTAAAAGGTTATGAGCCACGCTCTACCTGCCATATATATTATGATATCCCTGACTTGCCGTTGCTGATTGTGACCGGATGTGGCACGAAGAAGTTTAAATCGATACCTGTGTTGAAACCATTAGTTTTTCTTACATCACTTTTTCAATAATCCGAGTTCTTTTAGTAAATATGAACAAGCGGGTGGTATCTTTGTTTTTATGGCCCAAACTATTAAATTTTCGCAGTGCGAGTTTTATGGTAGAATAAAACATTGTGAACTCGGGTACAGATGCAGTGCCGAAATGTTATGAATCACCCTGTACAATTAATATAAACTTATTTTTGACTTTTGGCAGGTTGGGCTGGCATTATCCATTGGAGCCCTGGCGTGTTCATCTGTGACCATAATAATCACGAGAAAACTACGAAAAATCAATTTTGCGTTGTTGATTTTTGCCTTTGGCCTTGTCGGAATTCTTGAAGGTGTGATTCTATCTTGGAGCATTGGAACGTTCAAGTTCCCGGAGGGAGTACGTGATATCCTCCTCACAATTCTTCTGTCTGGTCTCACTTTTGTTGGCCAATTGTTGTCCGTCCTTGCGGTCAAATTCGATGGTGCTGGGCCAATCTCAATTGTCAAAACTTCTTACGTTCTCTTCGCCTTTGTCTGGCAAATTGTATTTCTTCAACTCTTTCCAGATTTGATTTCGTAAGGATTTAGCTTTATAAAAATATCAAAAATCTGAAGTATCTGATTTGGAGCAGTTTCTCTGCACATCTGACGGATATACAAAATTTATATTACATGCATGCGAAGAATCGAATATGAGATACCCATATTTGTTGAGCAAACTAATTATTCTCGAGAAGTACTTGCAATTTTAGGTTAATTTTAACTCAATTTTCTAGAATCCTTGGAGCGTCGATCGTTTTGGCTGGGATCGTAATTATAGCTCTACGGAAATGGGTTCGAACTATGCCGGAGGACAGAAGATTAAGGAATAATTTGATTTGTTTGACGAAATGAAGTTCACAGTTGGAGCTTGTGTGACTGGCCTTGCCTGTACTCGTTTTAATAATTAGTTACTTGCGGGCATTGAAACAAAAATTAACTATAACAGCTCCACAATTTTTTCCACGTTTCCAAGACTAATTAATTTTTAATCTGTACAATTTTTACCTCGACTCAGGGACATGTACAAATACAATATTAAAATAAAAGTAATTTAATGATATTTATTGGACTGATTTGAAGCAATTGATGAAAATGGCACAAATCGCGCAATTAATCCGGAAATAATTATTAGAACTTACAAGAAATAAATTGCAACAAAATAAAAGTCGCATTGTTTGACTGAAAATATTCTGATTTAATTAACCATTTGAAATAGTATTACTGTGATGAGAACTTATTGAAGAATCGTCTCCCGAAATTAATTCTATCATGATTCATGGATCATGATAGATTGACATTTTACATGAATCAATCTGGAATACGGTATCGGTTATCATGTCCAAGTTAACATTTATGGTGTTTTATTTCTACTTTCAATGCACGCGTATGAAATTAAATGTGTAATTTTGACATAGCTTCTCTGATTAGATCCAAAATAAAAATAAAAATTTAAAAAGTCAAACGGCAGTGGTGACGATCATCCTAATTTTGAGATGACCACGGACTTATTACCTTTCTGTTGTAGGAATCTTAGTTTGCTGAACAATACAGAACAACACCGGCTCAATAGGAAGTCAGGAAAACAAATTCTTTATTTTGTTAAAAATTTGAGAAATGGTTCCTCTTCCTTGGCGATAGTATAGACTCTTGTGAGAAGTAAAGTCTTGAAAAGAAGAAAGAAGAAGAAGAAAAGTTCCAAAAAGATTAGCCGTTGTTCGTCGATGTGAAGTGATTTTTAGTGAAAACAAATAAGCTTTGGCAAAACTGAATGAACTGTTCATCAAAATTGTCAAAAGAAGTAACACTGATTGTGAGATGGATTTAACAACATTTTTAACACTCATTCACCTTAAACGAATCTAGCCAATTCATTTGGAACGCGAGGTTGAAAAAGCTTGGTAGGGTTGTTGAGACCTTAATTAATCAATTTAGAGTAATGGTGCTCATTGTTTTGTTTGTTTCTTTATTAATGTGCATCACCTACGCAGTCAAACATACAAGTATGCAAACTGACTGTCTTATGACAACATGCAGGGAAGGAAAGAATATTTACAGAGTCAGTACATGAAACGTAAAGTACGTTCAAGCCATGGAGACTACGCGAATTAATGCAACCTCCGTTCTGGTAGTGCCACAAGATGGGATATACAGGGTGTTTCTGAAATATGTACCCCCCTTTTGAAATGAAATATCTTCCAAACGGTTCAATGGATTTGGGTTCGGTTTTTTCTAAAATTGACTTC
>JAQFYE010005837.1:0-11454 GCA_034694305.1 Protaphorura glebata | reverse complement strand
GTAAAAACCCATACATCGTCGACCCATCCAGATTGTCCAGCCGAAGCAATTAAGCCTCTATTCATGTAGTACCGGATCCCCATGCACTACACTATGTTAGTTGGACTCAAACTGACTTTAATTCAGTTCAGTTCAGTTCCCGTTCATACCTGAGATGGAAACCTGAAATTCCGGTTCCAAGAGTTCTAGTTGCCATTCAGTGCCAAATTATTTAGCTATTTCACTTGGACGGGCATGTCTTTTTTGCTTAATCACTTGAACTATGTTTGAAATACGGCCGTTCTTAATTAAACAAATTCAATCAATACTGACAACATAATATGGACTGTAACTTTAGGACACTTGCAATCGATTCGTTAATATGAACAAAATCCCATCACGTCAACCGCTTTCTGTGAGAGAGAGAAAAAACCTTATTCAAGTTTACTGCCAACCAATGTGAGTTGTCAAACAGGACACAGTATGCGTATTCAATAGTCAAGTACATTAATGCGGAATATGTTAGAACGTTTCGTGCAACTTGAACATGCCATGTTTAGTTGAAATTATACAAATGGTTTGGCAGAATATAAACTGAATCTTAAATTACAGACACAACAATTTCATTATTAATTGACTTAGGTAGATTAAACCGACGCCTGAAATCCACAAAAAACTTTGGGACTGTCCCCCTAGCAACAATCATTTCTCGGCCAACTCGATTCAAGTTGTACTTATTTGTCAGGTCGGGTATTGTTGGTTCATAATGCAACTTCTTTTCAACATCAATTTCAATTGGCTGAGATCCCGATATCTGGTACCGGATCGTGCCCTGAGTCCAACATGACACGCAATCATTGTTCGTACTCGGCGATGTTCTGTGTGAGTGTGAGAGTGTGTAATGTATTATGTATGAGTGTGAGAGATAATATAATATACATAACCGTATCCAATAGACGTATAAATTACGATACTTCTCAAATCTTCTGTCTTAGGACATATTGTGGACTAACGGTGTAAGTGCATTGTCTGACTTTCTGTCAGTGTCTCCATATAAACTGAACCCAAAAAAATGCACCTGTACTTTGTACGGAGATTTGAGGAAGTATCCTAGAACGTGAGCAAGGGTTTCAATCTCTTTACAATTCCTGCAACGCTACCAGTCAGAGCTACGACCACGGACAGCTCTAACCGAAGAGCAATTGGCGGACATAAGTGGACAGACTCGAAGAATGAACCATATATTTGTTTACCCGTGGAACGTCGGCATATAGTCGGACACATTTTCCTTTTGACCTTAAGCTCTGCCACATTTCGAAACCGAATTGCCTCAAATGTTGGCGAATTTTGTCTCCCGTCGTATGTTCATCACTTGTTCAAATCCCCTTACGTCCAATTTGTCCAAACACACAGTTATTTCATTTTCGAGATCTCTACTGGCAACCACATATAGCTAATTACAACTTTGGCGTTTCGAACATATATTGTAATGCTATTTGTATTTATGAGCACATTTGGTGACACTCATAAATATGTAATCGATTTGCACAACAAAAACTCTTTAATAATATATGAGCTACCATTACGATCCTGGCTCTCTTGTGAATTAGATTCATGCAATTCATCGCGAATGGTTAGCCAGGTCTGTGTAACCAGTATTCAAGCTACGCATTAACACGAACGTCATAACTGAAGAAAGTAAATGAGGTGCGAAGTACTTATGGGACACTCAATTTTCATTTCTCCAAAGCTTTCTCCATTAAGTCCTCGCATGTATGCATGGGACCTCTAGGTTATACGGAATACACTATTTATTTTGGAAACGAACTGACGAGTAACGATGAAGAAAGTGGAGTTTTCCGCAATGTTCTCACTGTTCAAAGTCTTTTCACCGGTTTGAATGCTCGTTCTCAACGTCTGACACCACTCATAATAATTTTTTGAAAAATTTAAATTGGGCATGCCCACTTTGTGTCCCAGAATTCGTACGATCAACCCCGTTATTTTCTGCTGCTGCTTACGAATCCCGCATTCCTTCTTTTGTGGTAAAACTGTTTGAAGTCTTTTACAGGGTGTCCCAAAAGAATATACCGGGTTTTAAAAATTCACTGTTTCAAAAATATTGACTAAAAATTCAAAAAAAAATTTATGGAAATTTTGAAAGGACTTGTTTTTTTTACAATTTTTACATTTTTTGATTAGTGACAGGTGTTCACGCTATAACGTTCTTTGCACTCCCACCGCTTAATAACGTTATTAGCATGGGCCATTTCGATTGCCTGAAACCGAATTCTACGCATCTGTTCGTCGATATTTCATTTCATGTTTCAAAATTTATTTCCTAAATTCCAAAAATAATGTGGGAAATTCTAAAAATAATTTTCAAGATTTCAAAAATAATTTTCAAATTTCAAAAGAAATTTAGATATTTAAAAAATAATTTTCAATTCTTCCAAAAAAAATTCAATCTTCCAAAAATAACTTTTAAAATTTCGAAAAATGTTTTCAAAATTTTTCAAATCATTTTTGAAGCTGTGGAGATCTTGAAAAAACTTGGAAAGAAATTTCGACGGGCAGGTGCATGGAATTCGGTTTCAAATAATCAAGATGTCCCATGCCAATAACGTTATTAGGCGGTGGGAGAGCAAAAATTAGAAAGGCCGTTATAGCGAGAACACCTTTCACTAATCGAAAAATGTAAAAATTGTAAAAAAAACAAGTCCTTTCGAAATTTCCATAAAAATTTTTTTTTTGAATTTTTAGTCAATATTTTCGAAACAGTGAATTTTTGAAACCCGGTATATTCTTTTGGGACACCCTGTATAAGAATGTGCACATTAAGGATTGCATGTTAGAATTTGATGAAAAAGCATTAACTTTTGAGTTTTCAAAAAATCTTACTCACCTATTTGATGATATGATGAGGCTGGTGTATTGCGTGCTAACTTGTGATATTCTGAAACTGACCTGGCCTGTCCATGATAAACGGTGAATGTGTACTGATTTGACAAAAATTATGACTGAGTGTAACATTTACTTCTTTTTAGTTATTAAGTATTTTTTTGGCCTTTCGCTTTTATTAGTACTTAGTGCGTTCTTGCTTGAAAAACCTGTAATGGTAATGCGACTTAACACATAAATAAACAAAATCAATCAATCAATCAATCAATGAGATCGCGGATTTACGTTTCTTTGGAAATGATAAGTACAGCGCTCCAATACAGTTACTATGATTTGCTGTTCTAGTTCTCAATTCCTAATCTACAAATTATACTGGTCAGTTCCAGTTAGTTCGGAATCTGGAACGGAATTCGAAACTCAGTTAATAACTGGATATGAAAGTAAATTACAGTTTACGGCATTGAAATGTTCAATTTCATAAATGCTATCCGTAATGAGCTCGCTACTATTCTACATAATTATACCTGCCTCACTATTACGCATAATCCTGGACTCATAGAATTCTATTTATTCAAAATTTCAGGCTAAATCCAACCAGGAATTACTGTCAACTGATTAACATTCTCGGGGTGAAATGTTGACCAAGATTGAACTGGACATTGTTAATAATTACTTGCGTTTGGCTTCTCGATTCTGGATGATTCCTCTGGATTGGGACCGGGAGACGTCTCAGGCTTTTCCCACAAAATCAAAATTGAAGAGATCTGTCACAATTCTCATCACAATCCTAAATCTGATCTATTTTGGATTCGCGGTCACAAGACTCCCCATCACACTTAGGAATTATGAGATCTCGAATCAATTTCAAGACACAGCTTTCCATTATTTACGATTGCTAATGCACGTTGTTTGGTTAGTTCCACAGATAAGTTCGATAATATACTTGGAAGACATCGCATGGATACAAACTCAGATCACAGAATTCAATCACAAATACGGTAAGTGGATTTTCCTGGACCGTATTTTTGACAATATATAAATTTTCACAAATCAGGTTTTGATGCATAGGGCAACAATACTTCCGATCTGAATATCTGAAACCAAATATACGTGAGAAACTCCTGCGTTTATTTCTGACATCCGAAGTCCAGTCATGGATATTATTGGGAGCTTCCTTTGTATTTACGTCTGATAATCCAGCCTACTTCTACTCAGCACTCCCAGACAGTTACAAAACCATGTGGACTTTTCTCTTTTTTTTATTATTTGAGCTCTGCTTCATAACAACGTCAGCGTCAATTTTATTTAAAGCAATCGGGCTTGTTCTGTACGGATATACATCCAGTGTGGACTTCTGGCTGAGGTAACGTGTTTCGCTGGTATAAAGACTGAATTTTAGATTGATAATTGAGGATTGTTTAAATTGTGACAAGTGCTCGGATGGTTCTGGTTCGGTTCCTAGGAGGGGGTGAAGCATACGGACATTTTCGATATCAAAATCATGTTTAGGTGGCTTGCAAACACAAATCAAAAAAATTAGAAAAAGATGGACAGTTGGTTAATGAATGATACGCGCAATGTCTGTGTCCCTGATAGATTCTACATATCCGCACTAGGTGTGGCGATAGTTCCCTCGTCAGCCTGGAACTGGGTCGCTCGTTGGCGTTAAGACATGCATATGTGAACGGACCTTAACTGAGAAGTCAGCTGACCATACGCCGCAGTTCTTTCCTGCCTTACACTTCATCCTATATCCGTAATACGTGTTCAGATCAATATCAATCAACAAGAGTTTATTGTCCAAATCGGTCGTAGCCCATACAGACATTTTTCACAATAATAACATAATGATGCATATCCCAGTCAATAAAATTTATAAGTTCACTTATTCCATGAGATCATAATAGATTTTTCGAGCATGCAGTGTGGCGTTGATAAAATGAAAGATGTTTATCAATAGTTGTGTTGTAATTTCTTGAAACATTGTTTGTGTGAAATGACTCCATTTCAGTTGAGGTGACTTTATTTCGTAAAAGGTCGTAATTAAAATGACTAGCCATAACGTTTCGTTCGCATTTTAGTACAAGAGTTTGGACAATAATTAGGACATTTTTTGAAATAATCCCAGGTAGTTTGAAAATGTTTTTTTTTAGAAAAGTAGTCTGCAAGCTTTCAACGTTTTCTGAATACTTCAGTCTCACACCCGGGAACAATACATGAGGACTGATCTAGATTACGAGATAGATTGGCAAAGCTTAAATTGAGGATCAAACGTCTTCAGCCTACTTTTGTAAAACAAAGTTTCAAGATTTCGACATCCGACTTTTTCTTTCCTTTACAGTTTAGTCCTAATACATTTTAGTACATCTAATTTAATTTGACCTGCGTGTAGTTGAGGTCAAACTTTTGAATTTCTTTCTTAGGCATAAAATTCAGTATATCTTGTTTTCAAAAAGTTAAATTTTTGTACTCCAAATGACGAAGATAAATACCACAGCCTGAAAATTGGAAAGTGGGGCCCGGCCGTCCATAATAACGGCTGTCCAGTGTCCAGCCTCCTTTAACAAAATGGGGGTTCTCTATCTTAAACAAATTTTTTCTCAGACAAGATCATTTATGAGCAAGAAAAGACACTTCGCGGGAAAGGAAGGCGGAAGCCCAAGTGTCGCAATAAGAAATACATATTTTCCCTGGTCCGAAGCGAAAGCTAAAATTCTTGACCGTAATAAAATTAATCAGCTAAGTAGTGCAAATTGGGCTGAGAGGTCATTGTTCTCCGAAAGTCGCATGCAAGGAAGGTAACAAAAATCTGAGTTTTACTGGAACTGACGATGTCACTTATATAGATGGGAAATCCTAATTAAATAATATCAATCTATTCAAAATATAAATATATTGTTTTAATATATTTAACACAAACTTATTTTCCTGACAAATTTTATACTTATTTTTTTTGTATTCCAACAGCATTTTAATTATTTCTATAATTTAACGACAATTTCAGTGTTAAATGTTTAACTGCATAGTCCCCCCGTTGTTAGCCATTATTCGAAGGGAGTGCAATGTTGATATATTAAGAAATTCGTTTGATACTTGGTTCTTTATAAAATAAGGACAGACTAAATAGTATTACCAACAAGTAGAATAATATATATTTTATCAAAACATATAGACATGACTGGATGACGCCGGAAGCCTCTGCAAATGCATACAGGTCAATCCTCATTCTCAACAACGTTCACAACGCATCATTCTCACGGCTATTCATACCAACTTTAAAATTTGTTAACGGACTGGCTGCAATGGTATTGATTTACATGGTCATCAAACTCAGAGGTCGACTTCACTTTCTGACATACATGATTGCCGTTGCCGGTTCTCCCACCGCTTTCACAGTTGCGACCGTCTGTGCATTTCTACTGTCAACTGTATATACACGTTCCGTAGAATTCAAACTCACGTTGGAGCGGTTATACGCTGATGATTTTCGTTTCAAGTCGCAAAGAAAAATTAATCGAATGATTCTCAAGTCCATGGCACCCATTAAATGCTGCGTGGCAAATTTTTATTTTATGGAAAGGGAAGCAAAGGCGACATTTGTGGACTGGTTGGTCCAAGGTGTCGCGTCTTTCCTTCTAACGTTCTAGTATAAGTAAATCCTATCTCAGGAGTTTTTGGCCTAAAACAGATACGAATTTGATTTTTATTGCACTTCCCGTTTGAAATATGTCACGATCGATTCCGATATTGTTCAGTTTTAGAGACTATATTAGCGGTGATTGTGATTATTACAATCTGTTAAAGCAACATTCAGCTCTAGTTGCTTATAGAGTTAGAATTTATTACGAGTCTCCTGAGAAAATGTGGCAATGGTGCCCCCGACCCCGATAAAGAGCTCAAAATTTTAAAAAATGATATAATTTAATTAGGTATTGATCAGGTTGTTAACAATTTGTGATAAAATTTTTTATATTTCCATTCAAATCTAAGGGTCTATTTTGAATCCGTCTGTGCTGACTAGTAGACTAACAGTTAGCACCGAGTGCATTAAACGACTTCTAAGGCCTCTGAATTCGTGTGAGTAAGCAATGAAGTACTTCCTTTTGTCCAAAATGTCTTGACGACGAAGCTAGCTTCTAAGGTGAGTCTATACCTCACTGGTGCTAAAAGAATTTGATATTTTTCGGTTCGGTGTCACATTAACATAGGGAAGACGTAAACGTAGTATGACAAAAGTCGGAGCATCGGACTTAGCCCACGGTTTTTAAAATTTAAATCGGACATCCATTGAAACTTTTTTGACTAATAAGGAATGTCGAGAATAGTATCGTATTTCCGATTTAGGAAGTGCTTCATTCCTGCAGACGACTTTCAAGTTTCTCATGTAGAGGAAACTTTGTAGGAGATTATTGGAGTTTATCTAAATTCTAGATCTCTTTCTAACTGACAGAAAGGAAGTGCGAATAAGTTTCAAATTTTCGAGTTCGAGACGGAATTTTAATTGATGTCTCATGCATTGTTTTTAAATGTAGTAAAATAGTTGCAATAGTTCGCTGATTTAATCAATGGCACTGAGTGTATAGCAATTAGAAATTACACTGCAATTATATAAGATATCCTGGCACGATAGCCTATTGACCGACAGATCGCCATCACGCGGATATTTTTTGAAGCACAAACAAACAAGATGATATTTTGTTCAAACGTAAACTAGTTTTAATTAATTTACAACATGTCAGCACCTACTACTTGAACGTAGCACATAAATACGGCATTAAAGTTTACTTCTGATAATTGAAACATTAATACAGTATATTATTTATTGTAAAATATCATTTATGGACTGAGTAGTTCATAAGGAAGCCTTTTCATGTGTAAAACTTAGATGAAATAACTTTGCAGAACATTCTGGATTACACAGGACGGTTTGTAACGAAAAGTAAGGTTTTGCGGATACCCATGTTGATCATTTCTAGCTGCTAAATATAGATATTTACGTATTACGTATATTATATATTACAATCTGCTCACTTTTTGGTATAAATTGTACGTCTACAAAATTCCAGCAGCTCCCAATTTATATGAATGAGTGAATGAAATGAAAAAGATTTTCTCTTTAACATTAGGGGCACAAAAGGTCAGATTTTTAGCATTGGTAGCATTGGGAGGTCATGTGACTGTGTCAATGATGACGCTTTTTCAAATGCTTCCCTTGAACAGTATGCCTTCTGCAGCCGAACTCAACGACTTTGCAATAACGAATAACAGTAGGCGGTGGTGCAACCTCAGTGGTCAAAGTAATATAAGATTCTGGGGTGCTGGCGGGTGTGCTGTTATAAGTGAAGTACGGGGGTTTTGGTGTGAGAGGTGTGACAGCACTGTGCATCTCGTTACAAACGGACGCACGGACAGATCGACAAACGGGCATTGGGATTTTATAAACCCTTCACAGGACTTCGTCCACGGCCTAATAAAAGTTGAAACTCGAAGGACGTTGGTTTCTTCGGTTCAACATAGGATCGGCAGGGAATCCTATTACTCGTTTAATCTAAGAATTCTTCTTGTGTACGGTAAACTCTTCATAATACATGCAAGACCACAACTCTACAGTTTGTTTCCATTAAGAGATGTAGAAAACGAGAAATTATACGTCATCCTGCGAGCGAAGCGAGCAGGATGACATCAATGTAAAACAGGGTAGTCTTATCCAGCTCCCTCCACTCTTGGACGCCATATAACTCAAATCGAACTTCACATCTAATTTGCTCCCAGCGGCACCACCCACCCAAAAGATGAGAGTAAAACCACGTGTTGAAGTTCCATGCAACCCTCGCTTCGCGAGGGGCATGCACTTCAACACGTAGTTTTACTCTCACCTTTTGTGCGGCGGTGCCACATGGGGCAAATAAGATGCTCGTTTAATTTATGAATTATATCGCCTGATTTAGAAGATCGCTCCTTACATGCATCTCGTAGTGGTTTCCTCAGGATTTTTTATATACCTCCGGTGGTCGCATTTGTTCTAACTCTGGCTGGGTACCCAATATGTAATTCAAACTTAAAAGTTTAAACCATTTAGGAGTTAGTTCCATACACATAGCTGGTCTGACATATTTTTGAATTACATATAATTCCAAAAAGGTAATATAAACGTAACGTGAGGACACTGCATTACTTGTAAATATGACATATAGGATTACGTTCTGTATACCAAATAATTTAAGAGCAGTGCAAGACGTATATGGATATAAACATTTCTGATGTTAGATTGCTATATGAATTTATGATAATAAGGAAGTCTCATAATAATTTGGGAAGCATAAAACAAGACAGACGGCCGGACATAGATACGGGTATTGGGAGTTCATAATCACTCAGAAAACTAAAGTGCAAGGGATAATAGTAAATAGGCCTCACATAGAGAAATGAAAGATATCGACACGATGTTGTGTTTTTCTAGACTATATCGATTCGGTTTCTGCATTGCTCGCTTATGATCGGATTTCTTGGTATTAACAAATGAAGTTGTCTCTGTATCATGCACATAGACTCAAATTATGATTTTATATTGTAGGTCCAGCATAAGCCATCGTGATACGTACATGACCACAAGACCGCAACCCCAGAGTCACAAAGTGCAAATAGCATACAGAATTAATAGCATAAAAAGAGTAGTCCCGTAATACAGTTAGGATGAGGTATGTTCTCTCTGTGTCGGATAATTAATTGAAACTGGCATAATATTTAGTATTTGTTTCTGGAACACAGCGGTTTCGATGGTAGTGCATCATGTCAAATAAATGGGAAAAGTTTTGCCTGACTTGACGCCTACAAAATGTGTCTATTACAACACTTTCCACTGCTCGCATAGAATAGAGTCATAAATAATGTTTTCTCCGTCTTGATGTGCACATTCCAGAATTGTGATATTTCGTAGTCAAACACTTCTAGTTTCTAAGCTTTATCGCATATTAAATGCACGGTAAATTATGAATTACTCCTTTCCATATACCCAAGTAATCAAAGTCGAACGTAGTAGGTGGTGGGAGTCATCACCGTGCTCCATCAATCCGATAAATAGTTGTAGCCGACAACTGAAATATCTCGAAAAAAAAGAAATAAAGAAATACCTCAGACCACAATGACTTGATTAAGTCTAGATGGTTGACATCACAAAATGATTTGACATCGCTTTCCCACTAGGGACGCTCATACAAACAAAATATATTTCTTCGGGCTAGGGAATTCGCAACCATTTTTTTTAATTGGAAAGTACGAACTTAAATAGGAGTGTGGTTGTGAAGTTATTTTGTACATGCATTTAAAAAATATACTCACGAGGGAACTACTTTAGCTGTCCCTCAGCGATTTGACCCAAACTTCTTTTTCTGAAAGACATTCACCCCAAACTCTGAAAAATATCATGAGCTCGAGCAACTCTCAAAACTCGATTTTTAAAAAAAATTGAAATATCTTAGAAGAAGTGCAAAGAGGGGAGGGACTCTTTGTTCTCAAGTTTTTAGCATGGGATATGACATGGAACTTTCCCCCAAAACTGATCTCAAAACCCATTTTTTTTTCAAAAATTGTATTTTTTTTCAAAAACCGATTGAAATGAGTAGAATAATAAATTAGAAGATCGAAAACCTCATAATTTTACATATTTAAACGATTTTCTTGTTATAAGATGTTATATAGATATTCTTAAAAATTGGGTTTTGAGATCAGTTTTGGAGCAAAGTTACATGTTACATCCCATGCCAAAAACTTGAAAACAAAGACTCTTTCCACTTTTTCTAAAAAATTTCAAATTTTTTTCAAAAATCGAGTTTTGAGAGTTGCTCGTGCTGATATTTTTGAGGGTTTGGGGTGAATGTCTTTCAGAAAAAAAAGTTTGGGTCAAATCGCTGACGGACAGCCTAAGTAGTTCCTTCGTCAGTGAATTAGGATACGAATCGAATTTTTGGAACATTATATTTTATTGCATTTAGAAATTAAAATTATTTAGTGTCGAATTTTTTAAGTTGAATTTATAGTAGGAACTAAAGAGAAAATCAAAGATTCTGTATACATTCTACGTAATCATGTGTACAATTTTAATTCTGTTTGACGCTGGCATATTTGATAGAAATACCATTTTTTTCCCATTTGCGTGAATGTACTTCGGTATTAATTACGTATTCTGTGTCGATTTTGACAACTCACAATGGTGGGCACTGAAACTTGAATAAAGTTTATTTCTCTCTACATACTTGTATTTGGCAAAGAATGCGCGTACTTGAATGTGCATTTTATATCGGAGGCAATACTGTATAATTAATTGTTTCTTCGTTTCCACCTAGATTTTGGTCGTAGACCGTTCGACTCAACAATGATATTCTATCGATACTGAATTATTAAGTCGTGCGACGTAATATACGGAGTAAATGACTTATTGCGGATGCCCAGTCCGTCTGTCCGTCCGTCACGCTTTTCAAGAAATTTGGCAGCAAAGAGAATTCCACCCTGTATCGATTGGAGCAAGCGCTGCACCGGGATTTTAGTCAGCGTTATAAATCGGTATATTCTACAACA
>JAQFYE010005836.1:0-11455 GCA_034694305.1 Protaphorura glebata | reverse complement strand
AAATCAACAAAACATTTATTGTTGTTATGGGAATTTTGGAAACTTTGACCCTTCATTTGGGACCCTTAAGGCCTTTTCTTCTCTTTTTGATCAGATACGGATATCCACAATTTTAATGACAGATATCAAATCTGATACAGTGAACCGCAAATATTTTCGGATTTTCTTATCAGACGTCTGAGTATTCATATGAATTTATTTCTATATTTCTTTTTATTTTTTTATTATGATCAGTGATATCTGATCTGATCAAATATCAGGCCGGATATAAGATCGTATTCGATAATCGGATCCGATTTTTGTATCAGACATTTGATTCAAGATGCGACAAGGAATAATCAGAACAGACGAGATAGACGATTTGTTCTGATCCGAGCCCTAATTCCGTGGATAGTGATATCCGGTTCAGGCGTATTTTAAGGGCGTATTACCCTCCAACAATTGCTGGATTTCCATGGATGCAATATGTTGCTCTATGGATTATATGTCTTATCAGCTATACGTTGTTATGCGTTTCAACACTAGGGCCACTAAAATCCGATCCGCACCTTCTTTGCTACCCGTAGTAGCTCTCGTAAATAGACGCCCAAGGAGTACACGAGCAAATACTCAATGCTTTGGGATAATTTCTGCAGTCAAGTTGTTCAAGTTTTTACTGCTCCATTTCGGATTTCCGAAATTGTAGCTGAATGAAATACTCGGCGCTTCACGTCAAGAGTTTTGTTTCTTATTGTTAGAAAGTAGAACAAAGTCGAGCTGTATGTGCGTGCAATGAGAACTGGCCTTTGGCTTACCATTTTGGATAAGGCACGCGAAACAAGTATTGCGTTTCCTCTGGATGCAATTTTCAGACCACTTCTTTCTAGGAGTATCATGACGAGGGGAAGAACGCAGTCCTCAAATTGTCCAAATGCCCAGTGTCGACCTCGTGTTGTGTTTAGTGGTCCAAACCACACTTTTCCAATATCCTCGAGCACGTACTCGTTCAAAAGATCAGTGTCCGGCATGTACGTGATATCCTCTGCGTTAAAAAGGATTATGAAAAGGCTAAGAAAGTACGAGCGCTGTGTAAGACTATGGGCGGAACGAAAATGAGAACTTTATATTATTTCTAATGCATATATTATAAAAATCGGTCACAATCAGTAAGATTTGAAGCAATTCATGAAATATTTAGCCACTCAAAAAGACAGTATTTCATTTAATGGGCTATTGTAAATAGTTTATTTTACAAATAATACTTGCTTGCGTGAAGTGAGGAAAAAGCATTGAACATTAATTGCATGCAGACAACGACAGCACTGTAAGGATTTTTATATTGGATACCTTTGGATGAAATCTGACGAAATTACTAGCTATTGTATTTTCGTTAAAGAACTGTAATGTTATCTCAATAAGCTAACTTAGGCCATTTGTTTCTATATGTTTGTATCAATCTATTATGCATTCTAGTGTAAAGAAGGTTTACAAGAAGTTTACATTCACCGGTAGTCTGGTGACCAGATTTTGAAATACTTGTCTATCCTCAACTGGGAAACTTCGATTGACTTAAGATTCCAGAGCTGATAGTGCCATACTACGTAAAAGTTCGAATCCAATGTCACCTTGCTGTACATAGAAAAGGTTTGTAACTGGGAAGACGGGTTAGGAAACAAACAGTCTTGTCCTCTTGTCATAATAATGAATAAACATTTTGGGAGACCGGACGGAAATACACTGTATTGTTTTCCCGGTGATGATACATGTCCTCATTTCCCGATTTTTTGTACCAAGAAATTGTTCTCAAAATCACATCCCTACTCTATAAGATGCATGTAGCAAATGTTACGTAACATCTCTTTCTATGAAGTAAGTCAGGCATGGACAAAGAAATGTTTCCTCTTGCATTTCCGCTTGAACGACACAATAAAAAGAATAAGACTTTCAAAATAGTCAGCAAACAAAGTCTAGGACTACCAGCATGACTTTCTTCTGACAAACATTTGCATTCATAAAACACAAAGGTTCGACGACATAAATGTTTAGGGAATGAGGACAGAGGGCGACAGATTGAGCGGATGGGTCGTCCAAATACCCGGAAAAGGGAAAACTTAGAAAAGACACAGTAGACGAAGAAGAAATGAAGCGATGAAAGATAAGTGAGAACAAGTGAAAGATCCGCAGGATATGCTTTGCTTTCTCCAACCAAAAATATTATCTAGACCAGTCAAGTACATAAGGACGCAAGACTCACGAAGTAGGAGTAGTAACAGGAAATAGACCCGGTGGGAATCATTTAGGAAACATAAATAGGCAATTTATTTTGAATCTTCCACATGTATTACGATGCACTCATTTTTTCAAACCAACCGAGCCAGATGGATTCTCTACGATTTCTTAAATAGCCCATTCTCTCAACACAAATATGATAACTTTTGACCATAGATGTGGGTCTAAATAATGCTTGGATTTAAAATAATATTCCCGAGTCAAGCTAAATTGGTTATAGGGAACATTTGAGCGTATAGCAAAGAATTTTCCTCCTTACTCGTATTATTCGGTCTTCAACAAGTCGGATTAGAATTTGAAGAACAGTTTAGGAGATTCAAGTACTTACTATAATTATCACATACTGAAAAAAGTCTCAATCTTTAGTTAAGTCTAGGAAATTGAATTTATCGGGTGAAATTATTTAGGAAAAATTCACTGAGCTTGATATATGTGTTGGTTATCTCTACATTTAACAATCCCACACAAAGAATCAGCTCACTTCTTGAAAATAAGTGACAATCTAGCTTCCGGTTATTTGGTTAATAAAGACTTTCTGACTCCGTTAAAGTTGACCTTCCCAATTTTAGGGCACACATCGTAGCATTTAGATTTTATTCTAAACTAATTTTATTCAAAAACGACGTGCCGTGAGTCCGAAAATAAATAAAAATTAATATGTGGTCAGATAATAATATTCTTTTTTTTTGGATTTCGGAGTAGAACCTGTATCTCTCAACCTGGGGTACACAGAGCATACTGCGGGATAGCAGGTTCTACATACACCAGTTAGCCTTTTGTTTAAACTTCCACATCTTGTACCCCAAAATGATTGACTTAATGATAACACTTTGTAACTCTAACTAATTTTGGTACTTACTGGGTTCCCAAGGATTGAAAAGTAAGTAGATATCTTCAGGACAGTTAAAAATTTTCGGTCCTCCTCCGCGCCTAGTTCGAGTTTCAGCTTGAACATGCCAGATGCCAATAGATGCGTCAGCACCAGTTTGAACCTGGAAGATCAAAATGTTAACTGTGGTTAGTTGGTCGCTTGGTCGCATAATATTATGGCGAAGAAAATGATTGTCCATTAACAATGTTCTAAGCCTCCAGACGATAGAATTAATTCTGAAATTTGCATTCTCTGAACTGGAACGGAATGACATTTCAAACGATTAACTAGAAAACTGTCACAATAATCAAATTAGTTGACAGCCAGAATGGCTCTCAAGCGGGGCCAGAACTATCCTGTAGACATGTAGTACCTAAACAACGGCAGATCTTGCGGCTTCTGCATTTCAAGATTTGTCAAGCCTCCACTTGTCACCTCTTCCGTATCCATGGGAAGGTTTACAGTTGTCATGTAATTCTCATTGTTAATTAGTAATTTGTTTTAATCACAGCTAATTGAAATGGGCGTTCCTTGGAGAATTTCGTTAGGGAAGTAGTTATCGAACAATAAAGTGTCCACATTTTGTCGTGCATGGTCCCTCATAACTTTTATTTATATCACCACTGCAGATAATCAGAAACGCACGGAGAAAATTGTGTAAAATGATGGCGTAGAGTTATAATAAAATAGTTGAAAACTAAAAGAAAGCCGTGCAATGTTGGTTAGGAGAAACCGATTAGTCAAGTAGCGAAACGAATACAGTTGGAAACGTATTTGAACATAACGTTTGATATTCAACAACTCCTGCTCCATGGAGAACCGGATGCTAACGGAGTTATCGACAATGTCTGGAGGAGCCAAGGAACCTAAGATTACGTATGCCAAATATTAAGACAATCTGTCAACTAATAATTAAAGCGAGTAGGCGTGGAAGCGTTACTGAACATAACGTTTGATATTCAACATTTCCTGCTCCATGGAGAATCGGATGACAAAAGTAATTTCTCAACAACGTCCGGAGGAGCCAAGGACAATATGATTACATACGCCAAATTTGTAAACAATCTACCAAGTAATGAAACTAGTACGCTTGGAAGCGCAAATTCCGCAAAATAAATGATTTAATTCCTGTTCCGGCTAGATCCGGAGGTCAGTCCAATATACGTTGATAATATTGCTCGCTCCCGTAGATTTGTTTTGTTCATTCCGGTAATCTTAAACGCTTCTGAATACTTGGCTAGAGACATATTGTTTCCACTTATCTATAATCGCGTATCGTTTGTCCTAATAGTCGAATTGGATTTATTTTATTGCTTCCTTGTTCTTCTATTGGTGGGCACTGCATCAGTTAACGCTTCGTCAAGAGCTGACTCACAAACTTCGTTTACTGTTTCCATGGATTCCCGCATCGAAGATTTTGCTCGGTACCTTGATGTTGAGCACCAGTTTTGCCATGACCATTCATGCTCAATCCTTCTTCTGAGTCTATCAAGTTGCTCTCGTTGACCTTCATTTGAAACGCTTCCCGAATCGCTTCCATGTTTTAATGCTGCCAATATCTATTTCAGCACTCTCCTTATTATGAAAGCATTGACTGCGATGCACTGTTTTAGAAACAATGATGCATAAGCTACAGAATACACGAATTATTACGCTAAATAACGGCTTGCGGCAGCGCTTGCTCCAATCAAAACAGGGTGGAATCTTCATTTACTCCCAAACTTAGTGAAAAGCGTGACAGACAGACGGACAGACTGAGCATCCGCAATAAGTCATTTACTCCGTATATTACGTATTACGTCGCACGACTTAATAATTATGAATTTACGAGGAATCCGATTATGTCTCACGATCAATCGCGCGATCAATAATTTCTGTAAAATATAACAATAAAGATGGCATTGTTTTATTTTTAAAAGTTTTTTCTTGGACATGTTTTTGTTGCGACAATCCACCTTCTCACAAACTTCTACACTGACGTCTCCGGTCTCCGCTGCGTTCATTCGATGCCAAAGCGGAATAGCATATTCATAAAATTCTACACGAAATACTTACACACATTTTATATTTTATCTGATTATGTTGGATATAAAGGTTATGAGGGACCCTATTGTACACCCACAAATCTAGACGCCGAAAAATTGGATAGGAAAGGAATTACCTCAACAGATATGGCATTCTTGTCACATCCGACAATCCTTGCCGCCCATGAGACATTATCTTCGGTCGGGAAAGGTTTCTTCTCAGTTTTCAAATTGAACTGTGTATTTAGTAGTGGGGATGGGTGTGGACCAAAGTTAAATGTCAACTTAAGGGAGTCCCTGGTCTCATCAAAGCCTCTCACGGGAGTCTTAAGTGCCATGAAGAAACTTTGACCTCGACGGAGAACGGCTGTTCCATTTTTTACTAACTCAAATTTAGAAGTCCGATGATTCTTCGCGTTTTGTTCCGGATACAAATAAACTCCGCTCACTTTCAATGTTGCAGTTGCAGGGATAGGATCCTGATTTGCTGAAAATAATAAATTCAGTACAGTTTTATTTCAAATACATAGAGTACAGTCAGAATCAACAAACAAGGTGGACCATGGATTCATTTTAACTAAAATGTCAACTATTTTTGAAAAGGTGTTTCAAATACGGTTCAGAATCGGTCGAAACACCCCATGGTAGTCCTGAATACTCACATTCCTGCGGCATTTTGAATGTTTCGGAAATGAATTTAACGCTACGCCTTAATAAGAAATTCGTTGACTGACGTACCAAGAAAGAGAAACCTTATTGAAGCGAGACAGTGTGGAGCATTGTGTAAAGGACTGAATTAAGTTTTGGAATAACAAATGACTTAAAATTCTGTATCGTTATTAATAAAATCGTTGTTGAAAACGTAGTTACAATCGTCAGCCAAATATCTCTCATTTATTCAAATTTTAACAAACCCATCCGGATTTTTTCTTCCTCCTCCACTTCAGCCGTTCTTCCCAGCTGAAAATTCCGTTGCAAACGTTCCACCATGCTCGTGTAGTATTCATCGTAGTTGTTTGCAGCCATCTTCACCAGGAATCAAGCAAATAACCAGAAAAGGATTTAAGAATAGACGTAGTGGAAGGTACTCGTAGCAGGGAAAAGAGTCCCAAGCGAAAACAGAAGTGGAAACAAGAATGTGTTAAGGTTAAAACGACGCTTGAAGTTTAAGTGGAGTCTAATTGCGGTATCATTAACACTTAATCATTTATTTTGCTCTGTGGTTAATAATAATTTTGACCACTGCGCAAAGATGCATGGAAGACAATTATCTTAGTTGTGATAAGATTGTCACTAGTTGCACACATTAAACGAGACTTATGTCGTTCTTATTGTTACCAGTTTGTAGAAAAAAAAGAGAACCGGATCTACATCCTGTAACTGGTGTCAGTATGCCATTCCTTATTATCTAATTTGCTCTAAATAAATGAATAAAATGTCAAGGATGAGTAAGAATAAAAGCTTCAGGAAAGAACTACATACTAGATTACACACTAGACCTGGACTATACACAGTATTTATCTACGGCACGAAGATTTATGAAGTGTCTTCGTTAGAATATACATATTTGAATATTTAAACCTTTGAGTATATATGCTTAATTGCCAATTAGTTAACAAAAAATGCATAAATAGGAGTGAACATTTCAGTGATTGCAAGAGCTCACCTTAATGAACCTAAAGAACGTATGGTCAGCCGCTAATGCATTTGACTACGCTAATTAGCAATTTGCATTGCGTTGGTCGTACATTTTTAATTTAATTGATTTAATTGACCATTTACAGATGTGTGTGATAGAATATAACATGATCGTGACAAATAGGTAGATTTCAAAAACATATTTTCCCTCAAGATATTCCATATTATTCTTGAAGATGAATATCATCCAGTTTCTGACAATTTATTTCAATTAAATTTGAAATTATGTAATACTTTGCTTAGTTATTGCAGTGTAAGCACTCCACGACCACTTAAGATTATGTTAACCATTTGAAACATATAGTCCTGTTGGTGGAACACAGTCAAATTAGTTAACTTTAAAATGTGTACAGTGTACACTCTAAGAATGTGCCGTTATATACCACAGGGTCGTACTAACAAGAAACAAACACTGTTTTAACTCCACTGACCGCGTACTATGTTTCTACCAAAAAGTAAGGCATGAGAATTGACAACTTTCATTTTCGGTGGACATGAAGGATACAGATTGACTTTTCTGTTAAACTACAAAACCACAAACACGACTTGTGCCCACCAAACAGTACTGACGATGGCTTACAAGGAAAGAAACAATAATATAAGTCACGACAAAAGTGGCCTTAATCTTAGATGATAGAATAAAAGGAGAAAGTCAACTCAGGGAGGGAGGACTCAGGACATGCACATCGACTCACGGTTCAGATCTAGAATCCTAGTGATCTATTTTCTTATAGAATCCCGCGGAATCATGTCATTGAACTGAACTGAAGGAGTAGAACGTTGAAGACAAAAGACTTCCACAGCACGACCCGCCCGTAGTAAAGACGAAGATAGACAGATAAATGAGATCCGAAATGTCTCTCCGTTGAGACCCCTTTCCCCTCGTTTTTATTTCGGATTTTGTATTCTGTCCGTATTTCGAGGACAACTCTAACAGTACATACTTCAATTGGCATACTTTCCTCTCTATTCGTCTTTTTCTTCAGCTTAATTCCTCTTAAAAATAAAATACTACTATATATAAGAACGATTGTACGGATGCCGAAATTGGACAAGTAACAACCCTGATTGTTTGTTCCACTCGGGAAGTTTAGCAGATTTTGTGAACAGCAAACAGCAATACATTCCCTAATTGAATTCGACCTGAAGTTCTTGGCTTCTATTAAATGGATTCGGCTTCCGGTTTGCTGTCTCACTTGTCTAGTCAAATGGGAGTTCATTAACGGCTTTAACTAAAATTTAAAGATCCATTGGTAATTTTTTTTTATTGTCTTTCAGTTGTAGTGTAGTTTTACATGTAATCCCTGCGTCGACAATGTTTGACTTAAATCAGGTTTTCTCCATTGAAGTAATTTTATTCTACTATGGATAGCTTCTCAAATCCAAATGAAAATCCATTTTCTCGACGAAAAATACGTCTTGTCTTGTGTTTTACTGTGAATGTTAATTCAAGAAATAAGTTTCAAAATTCCACCCCCCCTGAAGTAAATAACCTGAAACAACCTCCTTCTTGATTGTTGTAGAATTCCTGCGATGTATTTTAAAGTTGCGCTAGCTATAGCTGGGGCCAATTTTTTTAGTCCTTGATGCCTTAATTGCTCGCAAATAGCACTCCGACTCGGTTGAATGTTTTTCAGGAATGCTACTTCTACCCAATTTTCTGGTTTTGCATCCGAATCATAAGATTTCTTCAAAAATAATGAATTTCATGTTTTTACGTGTGTTTGTTTGAATTTGATGCAACAAAGTAGTAGTGTTTGTTTATTTCAATATATGTTTACAATTAAAATTGTTCTATTCAACGTCATCCAAACCTTTGATGTAAACGTATTTGAAATTGTCTTCACTTCATATACTGTTTCGCCGTAATAAGGAAGAAATGTTGCGAAAGAACGGGGTGCCCTGTGTGCGAAGAGCTAAAGAGATCTATCAATTTATTTGACATTTGATATTATTACTTCACTTATTTATAGACCCGAGGGCTCTGTTATATCTCTTATCAGTAGTCCCGTGGAGTTATTTTCTTCAGATTCCTTCTGTCAGTTCTCTGATCGATACGCTGCCGTACCTAATGCAATTTTCTTGTGTATAGTAAAAGTAACGCGAATACAGGGATTTCCACGGAATTGACATTACAGTACATTACAATACCCCCAATCATTCTCATTCAATACAAGCAGTTCATTCTTTTGGAATGGCAAAATAATTCGGCAGAGACACCTAGTCATTTTCCAAATCCATAAATTCTTGTTATTGGTTAGGAAGTTCACACTACTGTTCTTTGATTGCTTGACAGGAAAATTCTATCGCCGCCGATACGTATTTATTACAACGTCATTAATAAAACCCAATATTCACTGAAGCCTTAACACGTTTGCTATTTTAGCAAACGTATTGCCATAGACTAAATATTTAGTCTATGGTATTGCCTCAACGAATGACGGCGGGAATTTTGTTTTCAATGATCGTGCAATCAAAAATATGATGAAATGAAATATTTTATGGATTCTACACTCTTATGGTTCTGAACCCCTGAAGTGCGAAAGCACAGACAGTGCAGGGCGTAGGGTTTTCCTTCTGGTTCGCTGTATTAGAGATTCACTCCTTTTTAACAGATACGGTACGAACCATTTCAGATTATTTGACTGTACCTTGCCACGAATGTCAGTCAATAAAGTTCAGTCTCCCTGAAACAAATATTCCGATGCTATAAATTTATGTCCTTCCAAACTCTTAAATTATTCGATTCCCACCAGCCAGCTGTTTCAGGAACGCTGATTCGATATCGACACAGTTTGTAAAATTGAGGACATACGTACTCTGGTGTAGATTTTTCTGATTTTCTCCAGTACATACATTTCGTACTATAGATTGCCAGGCCTTGGTTTGTAAAACTTTTTGTGAAACAAAACGAAAGAAGAGCTTTCTTTCTAACTTATTTTCTGCAATACGTGTAGTTTAACACGAACCTACGGGGATTTGATGAAACTTACCTTTCGTACTAGTATTTCTAGCCTACAGGGTCCCCCATATACTCTTGCTCGAAGTTATCATATTTAAAAATGACTTCAATACTTCCTGTCCAAACCCGATATGCCTCCGGGATATCTTACTTGTTTTTCATTCTATAGGGCGTGACCCGTTTGGCTTGGAAAAGAAGCAGGGTGTGTAAGAAGAAGCTGCAATATTTATGCAGATACTTACACAATCCGAAACTTTTTGGACTACCCTACGAAAATAATTGTAATTTTATAGTAATTAGAGCACATTTTGTGTATTTTCATCGTTTCTTAACTTTGTACTTTTATAATTTCTTTTTGTTGGAATAGTTGCACTTAAACTTATTTAACAGTTGATATAAATATAGATATATGTTTAAATAATAAACGATAATATAATGAATAACCAATAATAGACGAGTCCAATTATCTACAAGAAATACGGGATTCTTGCCATCGCCTTAAGGCGAATACCAATTTATAAGATAAAATTTAAAAAAGGTAACGAATAATATATTACGCACCCTGTACTTTCTCTGACGGGATTCAGAAATTAAGATGGTGCACGAAAGAAAAGTCAAAGTCACGAGATGACACAGTAAGGGCGGAAGTTGTCGCTGTCGTTGACAAGAAACGAGGGTAGAATTCCCTTAAGACTCGACTTTTTCGTCCATCCGTTTCCCGTCGCCTTCATTCCCCTAATTCTTTTTACAAACGTCACTTTATTCCTTGTCGTCAATTGGACCAACAGCATTTTCCTTCAACAAGCCCTGCCATCATATCACCATCCTACCATTTTTACTGCGTGATGAACAATTCTCTCTTCGTACTACTGACAACCTAAAAACGTATACATAGACTTTTCTCAAGATAAGATAAGTCGATAATGTTAAGAAATAAATGGACAGAATTCCCCGAATTCGAATTTCCTACCTGTGAATCAGGAAGTTAGAATGAAGCGATAATTCTTGGTAACAGAATTACCTACGCAACTTGTCATTTCCTGAACCGGTTTTCTGAGTACCTGTGAAATTTTTAAATCTAACAGTAGATGACTTCCGTCCTGTACATAAGTTTCCAACTATTTGTGAACTTTGGTGTGAATTATGACGACCTTTAAAACGTTCTACCCTACCCTAAATTAAGACGTTTGACTGATGGAAAGCTAACATGAAAAGCTCAGATAACTGAGCTGCACAAGTGAGCGATTTTGTTCCAAACAACTTAGTATATTGATCAACCTTGCATTCTTGCACGAAATAATTAGATTCAATTCTGTTTTTGCCCCGGAACATAAGTTCAGGAAGGTAACATTTAATTGCAGTGTTGAACCAAACGCAATAGTTGAATTATGGCACCTCTATGCTGTTACTTGGTCGGGTTGCGATAGAGGAAGGTGAACTTAATAATTTAAAATGACTTTATTCATTTTTGTAAAAACCCTCAATTCATATTTTTGGTATTTGGACAAAAGTTGAAGAGCGACTTGAAATTGAGCCTAACATTCGCACGGCTTCATTAATTATTGAGTCTGAACGTCTGAAGATTTGTCCAGGCTTTAATATTTACCCATGAGAATTAGTCATAGCAATATC
>JAQFYE010005835.1:0-11455 GCA_034694305.1 Protaphorura glebata | reverse complement strand
ATTTACAAATCCGCATGCAAAACCTTGAGATACGGAGTTGTTGGGGTCAACAAACTCATTCGCCCTTCCGTCGACCCAAAAATTCAAAATTCCTTTACTTCGAAATTTCGAAGTAAAGGAATTTTTTTTGAATTGGCCAGCAATTTAAAAGTAGCTTTCTGATTGATTTTTAGAAAGCAAAATCAAAATTAGAGTTGAGCGGAAATGTATGATATGTGGTCGATTTTTACATGTTTGGGCACGGAATAAATGTTTTTTCGAAATTTCAAAATGACGGATTTTTTTTTAAAAAAATCCCTCCTGATAGGTTCTATCCGAATTTTTGTGTGATTTTTTGAGACCATATTCAAAAATTTGAGTTGAGAGGATCGAAGTATATCAAAACTTGGCGTGTAGATTTGGAGATTTCTAGGAAACTATATTGGCTCGATTGAACTAATCTAATAGACACACGTGGGGTCAAGTCGAATATGAGGTTTCCAACATTTTGGTTCTAGTGTTGGCTAACGGACAGACGGCAGACGAGAGACAAAACGGAATAAAGTAGAACATAAGGTAGGCCACCTTGCTACGGGTTACGGCTTGTCACAAACAAAACATTCTGTCACAGACAGACAGACAAAACGGAATTTTCTCGAATAGGACGTTCGCCAGGTTGCTACGGGTTACCGCTTGTCACAAACATCCTGTCACAGACAGACAGACAGACAAAACGGAATTTTCTCGAATAGGACGTTCGCCAGGTTGCTACGGGTTACCGCTTGTCACAAACATCCTGTCACAGACAGACAGACAGACAAAACGGAATTTTCTCGAATAGGAGGTCTTCCTCGTTACGCTCGGTCGCCCAATTAGGACTAAGCGTGTGATCTTTAGATCTGATTTTTAGGTCACTTCTTGATTATTAGCTGCAGATTACTATTGGGAAAATGGTTTTTCCGATTATCTGATTAAATATAGTTCGGACATTTCCTTATTATTAAGTTATCCGAAATCTATGAATATTTTGTGAGAAATTCGGTGAATCTCTTTGTGAAGCTTCCTATATTTTAAAAATTTAAAAGCACAATTTATTAATTTTCGCTTGCGCGTGACGATGGGTCGAATGAGCTTTTGCTTATGAAGACGACGCTTACTCCAGAAGCCATGGGAACAAAATAATTCCGTAAACAAAAACCGGGCTAAAAACTAGCCACACCACAAAATTCAACTGAATTCGACAGAATTTGTCAAATTTTATTTTTCTCGAAATTCTCCGTACATTTTTATTATTCTAACCAACCCATCTAAATTCTTAGTACAAAATTTTCAAAATTTCACATAAAATCGAAAGTCCAGTATGTCTTGTTCTTTGCTCCTGAGCCTCTCTTCTAATGGTGGACTCTCAAGCCCTTCCCTTCGAGCTGGACATTGTCTTGATGAACCTGGAACTCTCGGTTGGAAATTATATCAAGCTGAGCGGAAACAGAATCTGAAAGATTTGAAAGCGAATAAATTGGACAAAGAAAGAGCTGAAGAAGCGCAGCGAAATCTCCAAGAAAGGGTTGACTCCTGGAATACTGACAATGAAAGATTTGAACCATACGACCCTAATTACGAACCACCAATACTGCCGATGATTGTTGAGCAGCCCAAGAGACCATCACTGATCTCCAGAAATTACTCCCGAGTTCCCACTGCCGGCTCTGGTAGAAGTGCTCATGTTCATTTTTCCGAATATGAAATCTTCTCTGATCCAAGGTTCAACGAAGGATTCGCGCCCTATGTTCCAAGAAGAATTCGTACACAATTGACGTCCGAAATCCTTACGCCAGGTAGATTCCTTCCGGTGAGCCCCATTCAAAGTAGAACTGCTCTGAAAGCCAAAGCAGACTCAAAGAAGAACAAAGGTTCTCGCTCCAAGACATCAGTGACCGGAAAAAGATCTGCGATCAAAGTTAAGAAATCAAGGTCAAGGCCAAAGGTCAAAAAATCGAATTTAGACAATGTGAGTACCGCGGCAAGGGCTGGTTCGGTGATTGGTACTTCTGTCAATGTTAAGAAATCGAAGTCACGGTCAAATGTTAATAAGTCAAATCTAGAAGTCGCCGGTGCCTTGGCAGGACCTGGGACTAAAACCGCGACTGAAACTTCACCCAAGGTTAAGAAATCGAAGTCAAAAGCTAACAAATCAAATTTAAACGTAACGGACACTGCGGCAGGGTCTGGAACCGCCGTGACCGTGAGCTCTCCCAAGATTAAAAATTCAAAATCAAGGCCAAAAGCTAGAAATTTCACTTCGGATTCTACTGATGCCACTTCCAAGCCTGGAACTGCGGCCGCTACACGAAGAAAATCCAGAATCGCACGGCCAAAGAAGAGTTCAAAAAATGTTGGCCTCGAAGACAACAAAGCCATGGCTTTGGCGGCTGGATTGGCGGAGACTCAAATTGGGACCGGAGATTCGACCACAGGAATAAAATCGCAACCCACAGCAAATTCTAAGCGAGCACCGCGATTCAATTTCACTCCAAATACGCCGTTACCCGGAACTCCAGAGTGGGACAGATACTGGAAAGGTTATCACAAAGCTCTCGCCAAATTTGACAAGGACATGAACAATTTCTCAGCGGGAATGGAGGAGTATGATGAAATTCTGGCAGGATATCGGAAGGAGGCCAGTAGGATCACGAATGAGGAGAAAATTTTTAAAGCTGGGTATGGCAGTATACCTTAAACAATGTCACCGCAAGCAGTGCAGTGGATTTTGATCTGTTTAATATTTCTTCAGACACTGTATCTCATTTTGTCGATTTTAATACTATGAACTTCCGACATGGGATCTTCAGTGTACATAGAAATATTTTGAGGAGGTCAAAATCTACCTCTGAGAAAATTGCAGTCGAAAATTCGGCAACATTTTGTCAAAAACGTGAAAGGAGCAATTTTAAATACAAATTTTTATTTCCAATTGGATATTGCAGACTTGACTTTGTGGGATCTTCTGTTTTTACACCTGCCATCAAACCCCCACCGATGCGCAGAGAACCGATTACTGAAACACCCATTGCCTTTAATGGCTACGTAATCAGTTCTAGGAAAATGGAAGGGACAATTTCCAATCAATTAGGAATGGTGAATGGAATCGTTATCCAAGTCCATATTGGAACCACTGATCCGGATACATTGAAGGTTGAGAGGGACGATCATTTCTTCACACTCTCCTTTGCAAACAAAAGGAATTTTCTTCATATTTGTGTACCAAGTGGGAAATCTCCGAATGATGTTATTATGCATGCGCCGATTGGGGGATACGTTTACGTCGAAGGGCCTTAATCAGTCGTCGCAGATGACCTTTTATCCACCTCAACTTTATCCAAAAGATGCCAAATTATCTGAGAACAAGACTGGAGATCTTTAATTATATTAATAGAAATTCGAACCTGATTCATTTTTTGTCAGAGAAAGCCGTTCCTCATTTAAAAATAATATACTCAATTCGTTATTTTTAAATACAGTTTGTAACTGTTTGTGACGGTATTAAATTGGAAAATTTGATTTTTGAATTATTTTGTTCACACAATTCCGTACTTAGATATGAAATATAGATATTATATTGGTGTATTCCACTATCATACATTTAATTTCATGCCAATACTGATTTTCAAAACTTGTTTAGCCAGAATTCTCATTATACGCTAAGAAGATATAATCTAATTGCAATATTCACTACTCTTATGTTACGTGCTGTACGTTCACAAAACCTATTATATCCGTGAATTATTTAATATTGTTATCATTTATTTCCATTCAAGTTCCTTCGTATCTTAGGTCAAGATGCCGACAGAAAATTGAGAAGTAAGAAGTAGGGGATTTTCTGACCTTGCTATATAATGGTTTCACAGATTGCTAAAGTATATAATATAAATTCCAACCATTTTTATGTGTATTTGTATTAGTCTGAAATTACGCGAGCGTGCAACGATTACTACCTAATTAAGATAAGACGTGGATAAAAGACTGGGTACATTGTATGTGTGTGTGTGGGTTGACCCACTCGACTCTTTTTGATTGTCCAGTTCGCTAGAACAAAATATGCCGTGTTTTTAGAAAATGTGCAGTCCGTAGTACTTTTTTGAACTGTCATATTCTATTTATTCAAGTCCGAAAGTATTTTCTGAACAAATATCCTTCATTTCCAACTAATTGTGCTGAATCCAACCAGTGCTCGGGTTTAGTTCTGTTGATATTCACTGTGGTGTTCAAATACTCAAAAGAGACCCCCCCACTGAGGGACATTGTGATATTTAAATTTGTGTGCATAGTGATAAATAGCGTGATAGGATTTCACACTCCAAAAATTACTTGAGTTTTATTGTTTTTTGTTGCCGAAATCTATTCAAAGAACCCCAAAGCAGCCTTCCGACTTTACACTTAACCCATATGCTTTGCTGCAACCTGTTCCTGCGAAATAATGTATTATGCATCGTTTCATATAAAGAACACCTCATTACATGCACAAACTGACTAAAGATTAAGGTTTCCTTGTCAATTTAAATCCACTATTCTTAAGCTTCTCTTGCGTCATTTTATGTGCGTGGCACCGAGACTGAAACTGAAACTGTTTTGCTCTGTTCGTTTCCCATGCACGTGGTGGATCCGCAACAAAACATGCACAAAATTTAATTACAATAAAAACACAGGATTACCACCCAAACCACTTTTCATAGAAAAGATAAGCCAGTCAAAAACTAACCGGAGAGGTCAAGTCTCCTACATGGACTTATGGCAATAACCGATTTCGCGAACAGATAAGGTATTATTTCACAGTTCAAAAAATGTCATTCCTACTGCGTCTAATGGCACTAAATGCCCATGAAATTGAAAGTTTAAGGCTGTTATAACCATGGACGTTTCTAAAGGTAGAATAATTCTGTACGGATGACATGGTTTGGTTTTGAACGAAACACTTTATTCGTTTTCAAGCTTTCGGGGGCTTGAAATGCCCATGAAATTGTTATATTCGTGAACAACACATCTGAAATGGTCAATTAATTATGAATCCTGAGCAGTTAACGTCGATTTACCTGTGGAATCTTCCCCTTGTTAAACAAACACCCCAGGGCATCACTATCCAATCCATCCAAAATGTATGCAAGAATTCGATACAATCCAACCTTAGATGACAATTCATGGCTCGATTTTCCCCATTCGAGCCATTTCCAGGAAAATTCATTATTCACAGGAATTTTAAAATGATACAGGTCTGAACGTTTTCAACTGTGAACTCTCGGTAAAAGTAAACTTGATCGAATCGATAGAACCGGTTGCTAGTTTAGTTAGGAATATTTAATAAACTACTTTACGAGCAGGATTTACCTTACCGCTTTTTGTACGAGTTGTAGTTGCAGCTACGACACCAAATACTTTGTGTAGTTTTTCAAAATATCGGCTAGCCGATATTCATTGAAGTCAATATCGCGGCATGTTTTGTTCTCCTCATGTTATGGCATGTCATGTGAACACCTCTGTATTGTATCTGACCTAAAATTCCAGAATGAAATGCATGTATTAAGTTTTTGTGTTAATTGTAGCTACTAAATCAGGTTGCAATGGGGAGAGGGGGAGGAGTGTGAGAATTTATGGATCACACTGTAATATTTGACGTTTTACGGCGCGTCGTCGACGTCAGTAACGCTCTGATTTACACGCAAGAATAAAATAAATAATATATGTATTGTTATATAATAAATTGAACGTTTAAAGATAATTGCGTCTTTTGCGTGAGAACGGACAGGGGTAAGGCTCCCAACTGTCGATTTTGACAAAGTTTGTTGACCACTGAACTAAGAGCTGAGTAAATACTAAGAAATTTAATAGACAGTCTTAGTTTTTGCATTGAGTGCAAAACATGCAAACAATAATGCATGTGCGAAATTAGTTTGCTTTCCATTCATTTCCGTTTTGCACATTCTGTACATACGTAGGATTAATCATGCCCAAACCCAAAACAAGTTTTCAGTGAGTTTGTGCACGAACAAAGGTTATTTTTTTTGGGAATGAGTGTGTGTAATTATCGGAATAATATTTCGCGAGGTCGAGAAAACCGGTTTACCGGTGACGACGATGCGGTGGATCTCTCATTTCTATTTTTTTCGCACATGTATATCAGGTGAAAATAAAAAAGTGCAAAGAAATTGCAAGTAGACTTTAGTCTTTTCTCAATCACACACGTGTACCGGCGGTCGGAGAGTAAAGACGTAGTGGTTTTAGTGAAAAATAGTGGTCTACTATTTGTACACTGGGACGGATATCAATATTTGAAATGTAAGGTGACCAATATTTTCTTAATTTTGAGTTTAAGAAATGTGAAAGTAGGTAATGCGAGTCTGAATCGTTTCAAATAATTACTATATGGTTAAAACTGAAAGAGAATAATGGACGAAGAACATCGCAATTTGATTTGATCTGATTTTTTGTTCAATTACTGCGATTAGCGTGGCCCTCAACAATTTAGCTAAAAAGCCTAGCTGAATCATTGGAGCGCAGATTGCGGTCCATTGTTGAATCATTTTATATAAAAAAAAATCAATTTGCCTGATTGATAGAAGTTTGCAAAACCTTCAAATTCATTTCAAAATACGACATTTCATACAAGGTTATTAGCATCCATTATTAGTTTTCTGTGCTAATTTGAGCGAAGAAAATGAGGGCTACTAGCAGAAATTTAGTGTTAAAACCCTTGTTGATATTGGACATTATTGAATTGTCAAAGTTTCTGAACTGGAATACTTAATGTTGAATCCGGCCAAAATATCAACAACCTACGATTTTGTCCAGATCCGTAGTAGTGCTGGGTTTGGAAAGAAATACTGTAGCCGATTTCACACAACAAGAAACATACATAGTTTGCCAGCTCGCATTATCAAATATTTATCAATATTTTCTCGTACTCAGCAATTCCTTACAATTCTTCTTTTTGTTTGGATTTGAATTAGCAATCGGTCCAATTAATCCTCAATACATAATAATCAATTAAATGCAAGCTGAAGCGAATTTAAAGAGGAAAATCACGTTTCAAGAGCGCGAGGATTATTCATGAGCGCTTGTAAAGTTGGTCACCTTGAAACTCTGCACATTAATATTATTGTTGTAACAAAAATGAAATCGCTGGGCTTTTACATGAATGAACTTCAAACGGAAGATTTCTATTGAACTATCGAAAACTATACGTCCTTGCATTCCAATGATTACAAGTTTCTCATTAATTTAAAACACCAGTTTTATTTAAGCAGAAATTAATGCGTCAGAAATTCCCAACTTAAAAATCTCTGATAAATCGTCGTGAATTGATAACGGCGTACTTAACAAAAGTGAAATGAAGTGAATGAACTTGAATTTTACTGAAATTATTTGCTTTCATTTTCAAGTTCATTTTAGAAGACACATGATAGTGCGTGTGTATTGTGAAAATTTGTAATCATTTGTATTCTTTCACGAACAAATTCAAGAATTAGGGAAAAGTTGCCTCGTGCCGTGAGTATGTCAATGCCAAGGTCATTAAACGACCAGTTTTAAACTGATCATTCAAAATCTTGTGCATATTTTGTATTCATTGTGTTTTGTGTAGCAAATGCGTGTATGGCAATAACTCAAAACTCATGCATGGTTCACAAAATTTAGACAAAGTAGCGGAGAAACATTAAAATTGTTCGATGAGATCAAATCACAAGTTTTCACTTTTCAGAATTACAAAGATGACGTCTGTCTCCTTGATTTCGTGGATTACAGTACGGCTGAAAGATCATTACAGATATTCATCTCTTATGTACGAAGGAGCATGTGGTTTTATTTCAGTGTTGTCTAACAGAACGCAAAGAGAAATTTTGCTTCAAATCCTAGAATGCCAAATGAGATGAAATTATAAACGATATTAGTTAGTTTTAGTTCGACGAGCCATGCATTGTTCCCAGGAATTAAGCTTCTGAAAAAAATATTAATAACCGTTTAATGTAGCAAAAATTATACCTAATAAAATTATAGCTCCTCCAGATGATGCCTAACTAAATTATAAATTAGCGTGTGTTCTTTTCAATAATTTAAAAGCTCAGTCTACAGTGTATGTGTTCAAAAAATATTTCAGTATTGGTAAGGATTTCTTGTGATTGTTCTGTCTGGATTTAAAACTAGTGAATTTATTCCCACATTTTGGATAACAGTAGTACTGGCTTGGGACTGTTATAGACTAGCCGATTTCACACTGGAAAAGACAGAAATTATTGTTCACTATCGTATTTGGAGCGGACAAGGGCCTAAGTGTTTCCGAGGTTAAACTGCGATTGGCACACATGTAGAAAGTTAAAATTCTGAGACATTTGTAGTATACAAGAGAGAAATTTTCTTTATTAAGAACTCTGCCTTCCAATCAAAGGTTGCCAAAAGACACAGAATACAGCCGACAAAACTTTTACAAAAAATGGCGTTTGGTTAAAAAATATTTTAATATTAGGGTTAACGAAAATGTTAAATATTTTGATTGTTGTTGCGTAGAGTAAAATAGTACGGTATATTTTATAATATCGTGATTGTTTCTAATGTGTTCAAAGATTTATAATAATTATATACACTGATATCGACATCTACTGAATTTTACAAATTCCTATGTTCAATTTTTGTATTTATGAGTTGATGATTTATTATGGCCCAAGTTTGGAATGGCATAAACCATTACGACATTAAGTTGAAGAAATTTCAATAAATTTATTTAAGTATCGGCAGCATTTCAATGCACCGAACGATTCTACGGTTCATTCTATCGTCACCATTTTTTGGTATGTAATTATTTTTGAACTCAAAAGTATAGTGAATTTTACAGGATAATTCACAACCTTCTGGTATCGGAGCAGACTAACCAGGGGGTGCCCACGCCAATGCAAAATTGATGTATGCATTTTGTAGATACGGCTTCAGAATCTAAAATGTGTTTTAAAAAATGTAGCAAATTTCTCTGAAATGGAAGTAAAATCCCATTTAAAAATGTCACCGTCTGTGCACCCCTCGTTAGCCAGGCACAACGCCGAACAAAATGTTTACAAAATCGTAAATTACTGTTTTGTTTAAAGTGTAGTTTGTTGAATGCGAAAAACGTTTATTCGTGGAAAATATTTTGCGTCCGGCTAATTTAATTGGTAATTGATTTGTCATTCGTATTTAAATATCATGAATTACAACTGAGCCGACTATAGTATTAAGTCCATTGGAATTATGATATCGGCATGATTTTGATGAAATCATTGATGCTGTATTACAAATGAGATTAAGCCTAGAATTTTCCTGGGTATTTAGGATGTGACAATTTCAGTACTCCGAAACCTTATCACAGTTTCTGAAATCTTATTAAATACGACAAATTAATAGTGCAGTTGAGTGGTCAGAGTCATGGAACTCTCTATTAAAGTCATAATGGTCTATTTCCCAAACAGTTCAGTACAGTAACCAAATTTCTTAAAAAAATAACTACCGCATATTAAAATATCACTGCAGTGCAGTGGTTGCGTGAATTATATTTCCATGATTTGAACTTGATGTTACCAAAGCTTCGCTCCGGTATCCTAATCAGTTAATTAATTATAGTTGACTCACACCTTAATGACTGTTTGGTAACCCCCGATACCCAACATCATCATCATCATATTCATCATCCTAATGACTATTTAATTTTAATTTTACAGTGATGCTTGTGCTATGAACTTCACTAAATACTTAAACCGGAATGTCTAAACATAAACCGGACAAACTAACTTAATTGCGAAGCAGAAGAGATTCAACGATCAAGAATTTTCGAACAATTGATACCACTTTGAGGTAGCATGAATTGAAAATTTTCAATTAGAAAGGTGTGGGTGTTTTCCGAAAACCTATTAAAATGAGGTATCTCCTGACCAGTCGGAGGAGTTGGACTCCAAAGCATTCGTAAGTGTTTCAAAAATGTTATTCTCTATTAATAATTATCTATTTGTTCAAAACACTATCCAAAACAAAATGGTATTTGAACCACCTCGTTTCAAATATCGACACGCCATAATTTCCAATCCGAATGCTGACAACAGTAAAAACTGAAATTCTCGACCATAGTAAAACAAATTAATAACTAATTGCAATTTAGCGAAGGATTGTGAACGAAAAGCAGATCTAAATGTTATTGCTTGGTGGTGCTTTATTACTCCAGCTGAATGTAAGATTGTTTAATCCGAAAATATAAACCGGTTTGAAATGTAAGATAATCTGTGAGCAAAACAACGCATTTACGAATGAATTTCCGAAAAGACGAAATAATTATACCACATTTCCCTTACAGACAGAACCCTGGGTTGACTAACTGAATGAAAGTTCGTAATTATTTCAGGACAATGGAGGATACCGATGTGGTTACAACAACTCGTCGAGTTTCAGATTGGGACAAATTACGTCTCCTACTTTGGAAGAATTACCTTATCCAAGTCAGACACCCAATTCAATCAGTTGTGGAGATAATTCTACCTCTAGTATTTATTTCAGCCTTAGTAGTTCTCCGCCATGTTGTTCAGTCTGAGAAAATCTTAACTCCAACCATATATGAAGCATTTGACTTGGATCACCCTCCTTTTGTGGTTCAGTACACTTGGTTGGTCATTAAATTCATTTAATGATGAAATTACAATTTTAACCAATTAATTAATTCATTCAACCAATTCTATTTCAGTGATCAGATTTATTATGGGTAAGTACTTTTAAATCTATTATGGGTAAGTACTTTTAAGTATTATGAATGATGTACCAATTTGCGCGAAATTCAAATTTCGTTCGCGTAACAATTTCGTTCGCGTACAATTTCGTTTAGTTTGGTGTCCGTGCGTTCCGAAGACAATTATTATAATTATAGTTGCAAGAGTATGGCGGAAAAGGTGAGGGGAAAGGAAAGACGAAGGAATAATTTGAAGAAAATAATTGTGAAAACAGAAGAAGATGAAGAAGAGAAAGCAGTAAAAGCAGTGAAAAGATTTAAGGCAATTTCCGAGAGTAATAGGAAAAATAGAAAGAGAAGGTTAGATGAGGAAACAGAAGAAGAAGCCAAAGTGAGGAAAGCTAAGCATTGTGAAGTAATGAAGGCTTTTAGAGCAAAGAAGAAGGTAGAAGAAACAGAAGAAGAGAAGAAGGTAAGACTACAAAGAGATGCGAGGAGGAAGAAGAGGGATTATTATGCAAGAAAACAAAGGAAAGTAAATAAATCAGAAGAACCGGAAGCGGAAAAAGAAGAAACGGATGTGCTGAAAGCGGTGAAGAGAGTAGCCGAGGTGGACAAGGACAAACTATCAAAGATAAACGCTTCGAAATCTAGTCTTTCTTCCCACGCTACCTGTGCACATTGGTCCGGAAAGGCCCTTTTGACGACAAGCAGTTTTCCCGCTCAGACCAATCTCCCCTCCCGAGGCTCACT
>JAQFYE010005834.1:0-11456 GCA_034694305.1 Protaphorura glebata | reverse complement strand
GTATTACGATTTACGAAACTACAACTCAAAGTACTGGAGCGAAACCGGAGTCTCAATAATTATTTCTTTCAAATACAAGTTAGTTATTGAAACTATTCAAAGAAGCATTAGAGTTCAAAATACGCTTTTGAAACTATTTGAACAATCAAGGAGCTGACAAAGCAAAAAATGTTAATCCATGAATTTATTGCAAGAAATCGCCGACCTACATATGGAACTCATTTGATTAAATACCATACACAAAACATAAACTGCAACGCAATACAATTACCTACTCCAATTAAAAGTTCCCCATCGAACTATTAGTATTGTCGTAATAATTTATTCGGCCAAAGTGTGAGCTCACAGACTTTCACCAGTTTCTCCTACTCGGTAAATTCAGAAAGCGGGAACCCGACTTCAAGGCACCAGCATTCAGCACCGGCATCTAATTATTGTCTACTGCAGTCAGTTTGGAATTTTTCTGGAAAACTTCATCTAAATCTGGACCCGTGGTCTATTCATTGCAAAGCAAACAAGATTAATTGTATGGACAAGTCTAGCACACACTCGACTCGAATTACAAACGATTTAACTTAACTCATTTCAGTTCATGTAAACAAATAAAAACAACGAAATTTCCTTCGTGAAAACAAGAATAAATCGAAACCCAACTCAAACAGAAATCACACACACGTACGATAAGGCAAATGCCTGGGATGAATTCAAGAACGCGAATTATGCTGCGACATGACAAAACGATCCCAACTTAAGGATACGAATACTTACAGAATGAATGCATTGCATTGTATTAAGAATTTACTTTTGCTGACAAAGCATAACAAAATTGTATAAGAACGGCAATAACCGCATTTAAGCTCTCAAGTCATCACTTTTTCACTGAATTAGCTTAGACCTCTGAATTGAAATGTCAATAACACATACGCTAACTGTATTCAAAATATAAACAAAAACAAACGATTTTAAATGGAAGCGACTCCACATGTTTTATTTATTTAAAAAAAGGATTGAAATGTTAAAATTATTCCAACTCCAACACACAAGTTCTTGGATGACCAAAAATTGGAAGTTCTATATACATTGTAAGTTTCGTAGATAAGAATATGCTTCCAAATGTTGTGACACCCAGGAGAACAACCTACCTGGTGTTGGCGGTCACCGGTCACCTAACTGATACAACCCTGACTCGGTCTTGTCAGCCGCCATATTTCGTGTGGTTTCCTTTTGTTTTTATCTTTATTAGTGTGCTATATCTACGCAGTCACACATACGAGTACGTGCAAGCAAACTCACAGTCTTATTTTGGTTACGCGAACATGTGAAAAAATGAACGAATATTTGCATTAACAACTTCGCAACCAGCATAATCCTTTGCTGTCTCTAGATTCTGTGCTACGTCAAGTACGTTCCAGCTATGCAAACTATGCTAATTAATTAATGTAACGTCCATGGGGGTTCTCGGGTTCTCTTGTCATTACGTTTTAAGAGATAATTTGGCCTGGTTTCACAAGATGAGATATAAGTTGGTGATCGTTAATCGATCACTATTCACTACTATACGCGCTACGGCGTGAATGAGGTTTTATGATACGATGTGGCCGTATGGCTATGAAGAAAATCTGAGATATACATTTTTGTAGATCTCTGTTGCCGTTTCTTTCATCCTTACCGGCAATGGTCAACGAAAACATTTTTGAAAATGAAACCAACTTCTAGTATGATTATAGAGTGATGGAGAAAGCGATTTCGATTTGTCTCAAATGGGAAAAAATAGACGGAGGAAAGCAGGAAGTTCAAGTTGAATTGAAGGAGAAATAGAGTGAAAGTGAAAGCGGAAACACGTGCGTTGGTCTCAAGGAGACTACGTCGCACTGAATCAGCTGACTTTGTTTTCCACACAAATTGAATCACACGAACGAGTACACATTCAAATCACGTTCACAAGTTAAACTTTAGAGTTTAGTTTTCAAAATTGTTTAAAAGTTAAATGTTTTCGAATGTATTTCTACGAACAATGGTGTCAGCAGGAGGGACAAAGGTCGTCGGAACAGCCACCGTAAAAGCCGTCAAAGGAAAAAGACTCATCCCCAAAAGAGCTGCTCTTGTTCTGGTAAGAAATATAATATTTTGTTACGAATTAAATTAACTTAATTAAAAATTATTTAAAATTATTGCAAACCAGTTTTGTTTACTTAATCGTAGCTTTAAAATAAGGTTAGAAAATCAAACAATTTTCAAGAGACGGATTAAAAACTGACATACAGCAGTGTTTCAAACTTCCAAAGTCATGAAAGAGGATATTACAGGGTTAATCGCCGATCTTTACATACCGTAGAATCCCGAATAGAAGGCGGGTCTTCTATTAATTCCCGCAAGGTTAGAGGTAAAAGACTTTCACCATTAAGTTATATGGAGAAAGCCGGAGAAATACCCGCACTCTATTTGAGCCCCAACACTTTTTTGTGGCCAGCCTTCTAATCGTTATTTTCGGTATTCTACAAATTCATTATAATATGTATAAAAATTAATTACGGTTGTTAATGGTTGGAATTAACTCCGATCGAAATGAACTTGTAATTTTAAGAAATGTCAATGTCATTGTGGATGCTCAAGCTGTTGAAATTATTCTATACCAAACTGTAATAATTACAGTTCGGAATACAATTATTGTATTCCGTATCTTGTCTGTAAGTTTCGATGGAACTGAACAGAGACTGAATAAAAATTTGGTTTATAAAACATCGTTGATAGTTTTCGCCTGACTAAGATGAATTTCAAAACAGGTGTTGCAGTTGCATTTCGAATTCGACGGTTCAAGATTTTGATCATGTCGGATCTTATATCTGATAAATCTGATAATTTCGTTGTTCGTATTGTATAGGGATATAGGGAGAATAACTGATGGTTTGTGTAGCATTTTTTCATGAGAATTGGATAAATCAAATTCTTGATTTTAAATTAGAAATACGTCCGGGTCTTAATCAGTTATACTTTGAATTGGATTGGATTTGAATTCAGAATTGGCACGTTTAATTGATTCTCCTGTTATTTTTCTTAATCGTTTCAGACGCAAGCTGCTATCAACCGAATAAGGAGTCTTCTGGAAGGAAAATCGGAGTATGTGAGTGAAACCACATCATTTGGCCTTAGGCAGGTTTTGATATTTTAGTTTGTTCCTTTCTTGATTCAATGAGTAGGCGGTCATTTATATTCTCGTCATCCCATTTTGTATTGTGTATGTGATTTTGTAAAATTTAGTCAACTACCGCTTTTAAGATGCAGTCATATATTGCACTTTTAGATTGGGTTGAAAATCGGTGTTCGACAAAGAGGTTGCAATGGCCTAAGTTACACCCTGGAGTACGCGACGAAGAAAACCCCCATGGACGAAGAAGTCCTTCAAGACGGTATTGTGATTATTTGAATTATTACAAGTCTAACGAAAGGCATTTTGCCTGTATTGCATAATAACCATTTATTATTTAGAACGGAATTTCAGGATTACTCGTTTCTAGTATCATCGTCAGTTTGAATAAGATGCGTATAGGTCTCGTCTGTAGTAAAACATTTTATGATTTCTCATAACTTCTCATTAGATTATGTTCATTTTCAACTCACTGAGGCGAGCTAGAAAGTTAGGCGGGTGGTCAACAGCAACAGACGTGTGACGTTAAAAAATTGTTGTTTCACTTTTTTTTAAGTTTCAGTATCTTGACAGTTGCTGAGAGTTAGTAAAACATGGAACATTCGGGATGGTATCACATATCACACAAATTGGAAAAATACATAGTTCTTGGGAGTAGAAGTTCCAGTAGATAATCCTAATCCTAGAATAGTGTGGTTAATTAGATTTGGTTGATATAATTTATAGTAGTGTCCGAAAATTTTATACGCGCGCTAACCAGTGCTCACAACTCTCTATATGACGTCTCAAGTTGGTTTTTGAATCGACTTAATTTCCTTGTAAGAAAGTTACTATGAAACCTGTTTCTCAAACTTAGCTGGAAAAAAGTAGAAAATATCTTTGAATCTCTCTCCAAAGAACACCTTTCATTAAAAGCCGAATTTTCTTTCAATCTTGTTTTAAGAGTGAAGGTTTATTCTAATTTTAATTATTTATTTTATTTCTATGATCTCCAGGAGTCCGGGTTCTGATTGACCAGAAGGCTCAACTGACACTTTTAGGAACTGAAATGGACTTCCAAGACGGTGAACTGGCGAGTGAATTTGTCTTCAATAACCCTAATATCAAAGGGACGTGTGGCTGTGGTGAAAGTTTTTCAATATAAGATCAGGAGGGTGCCCTCTTAATGTAATTGTGACATACGGACAGAGAGCTAAGAATGCTTAGATTAAATTTATAATCTGCTGGGATTATACCATTGCGCCAAGAATATTGACGTTGCAATGTTTTAACAAAAAATTAGCCATAATTAGAAACCAAGAATTAAGCCACCAAACAATGAAAATAATATATTTACTATATAGTCATACCTGTGAAGTGATAACTAATTTACATGTAAATACGTTTTACAACTTCTTCCCAAAAGGAATAAAGTCGTACAAATAAATCCACCCTTGCATCAGAATTTGTGTATGAGGTAAGAGCAGAGCATTGTCATCGGAATTTCAGTTCAGAGAATAAAGTGCCAGAGAGTCCATTATAGAAATAAAACAAAGTTAGTTTAGTACATACTGGACAGAAAGTCGATTCAACGAACGCGGTAACAGAAATGTCGTAATTCTGTTAATTTCTTCGAATTAAGTTTATGTCTTTCCAGTCACTTTGTCAAATTCGATACACTTTTCTCAGTCCAAGGGTCGAGTTGTCGACGCCTTATATTTCTGGCATTTTCAAGTTATAAAGCTATTACAAAGATTCTAGAGATGGTATGGGTTGTATAGACTGACAGAAGATATTTGGCTAGAAAGTTGAAACTAAAAACTTTTTTCAGGGTTTTCGGCTAGGATTAATGATTTTATTTTTAAGACACCAATATGGTTAGTCAAGTAAAGAAATTGGTGGTGTATGCTAGTTTGCGCAAGTTCCTCGCAAAGAATCACAGGTGAAAACTAACTCAACGTAGCCATTCTCATTTCTCATTCAAAATTCGAAAGGACATCCTACCACTTATTTGAGAGGCACAAGTAATAATATGGCCTTTTAGAAATGTATTGTTATATAATTCTGTTCTTTTTCTGGTTTGAGTTAAAAGTCTGGATCCAGCAGACAGTTTCCGATATTTGAGTTCCAGTTGAGCACTAGAATTGTTAATCTATTGCAAAAATAAACTCATGAAACTTAGCATGTTCAGCATGATCCGTAATCATATTTTACGTATTTTACTACAAAGGAAACATATTTGTTTACCTACAACCTGGAGGAATGTTTTCCTTACCACATCATACATTTCGCACTGGATTGGATTACGCGGATTGAGTCTGTCGTACACTATCGCCTATTACGCCTATGTGCTCCTAACACTTTGTTTTCGGTGACGAATTCTTCTATTTTTAATTCAGCTTGTCATCTCATTCATTCGTACACTCGTGGTTGGTACAATGTGAATGTACGTGAACAAGTGAATTTAAGTCAAGCGTACTAGTTCTATCCTAACCAAGAAACACTTTAAGGGCTTCGTTTTTCTAAATTTAGTTCAACAAACACGTAGTAATTAAAAGTTGATGGTTGGTGTCGTTTTTGTTTCTCTCATTGATCCGACTAGTACTTACACAGTACTCAGTTTTAATTGTAGCGGTATAATTAGGGTCTACTCGTGAATCCTGTTCTGTTAAATATGTACACCTATATAAATCAATCAATAAGGAGTTTATTGTCCAATCCGGGCGTAGCCCATACAGACACAAACACAAAATACGTACAGCTATAGAGTATATAGCAGACGACCATCCCAGTTTTAAATATCATTCAAGTGATGGTCAGGAGCAAATCGACTTCTATTGGCATGGTCCCAAACATGTTACTCTTCTGTAGACAAAAAACGCAGATAATTCTGGCAAAATATTCACTCTAAGAATGGAATTGAATAAAACAATGAAATCACATGAGGAATTTGGAATTGTAATGAATGTGAATCTAAGTGAAGTTAGCACTAGCGCAATTATGGGCGACGGAACAAATACTGGCGTATTATTGACAACATTGGTGCCAGAAACTGTCATTCTATCGCCAAATAAAAGTAGTTTGACTCAGACCACTCAGACGCCTTTAAGGATTGAAGACATGGCAGGAATCTCAACTTCGGACTCACTCTTTCCAAACTCAACATTTGATCAAATGAATGAACCTGACACTGAATCTGTTGCCTTCGTTCTGATTCCACTTTTCATAATCGTGGCTATCGCCGTACTATCTGGAATTGTAAGTTTCACTACTGGAGAGAGTTTTTTTTACAATTTCATTGACCATCTCGTTAAATCGTAAAATGATATTGACTATTATATGTATCACAACCTGTTTGCCTTCTAATAAGCATCAGGCGTGATTTTTCTAACCACCTAATCCTAAAGAACAGGAAACCCAAATATTCTATCTGAAAGATCATGTATTTGTGGAGGAATCATTCATCCGAATTAAAAAAACTATTAATTATTCTTATTGAATTCAGAAGCATAATATCTAATTCTCCGGGTTGTATTGTATTGTATTTCAAAATTGTAGGGCTGTTTTTTAAGAGTACGACTGACAGTTCTAATACAATTTTATGAAAATATTGAAACAGGGTCTCCTCTGGATGTCTAAAAGAAGAAAACTGGATCGACTGAGGCACCATCTAATTCCAATGTATAAATTTTCTCCAGGAGAGGAAGAGGAATGGGGAGTTTTAATCAACAATCGTGATCATTAGATCTAATAAAATTAGTTTTATAATAATTATTTATTGATTGAAAAGTTTAGTCGCTGAATCGCGCAATCATGAAATAGAAGAATATAAATTAATTAGTTTCTCGTTTCAACAGAATGAAAAATACAGCGTACGAAGAGTCGTGATCTCTGAATTTTATTTCCCAACTTTATTTTCAATTTTACCCAAAATAGAGCATCTCTAAATAATCCTATTTCCTCATTGTTCATAAAGCAAAAACCTAACCCTAGTCAAAAACAAACTGGGCGCACTGATTTAGCATGCAAGTGAAATATTGTTTTCACTTAAAAAAACCCTGACTTTGAAATTTCCATGCAACAATATCAATATTAGCACAAGTACTGAACATATATAATTCAAATCAGATTAATTTACTAGCTCACAATTTGGACTTCAACTTTCCCATGAATTTATCGAGAAGCATTGCTTTCGTAATATCCCCCTTCATCTTCAATTTGCCCATCATATACGCTGAAGTTGGACTCAATTTCCCACTGAACATCTTCACAAAATCATCGTCACTCATGCTCAAAGTTACGTCGGACTTTGTGGGAGACATTCCCAGTCCCATGGTTCCTGGACCGTTTTTGAGGTCAAGAAACCAAAATCCTCCGTTTTTCCCTGTCGAATCACACAATCGAGAAATAAAAAACAAATTTAAAAATAATCTCACAAAAAGTTTAAATGGTTGTATTAAATTTATCGCCCTCTCGGGTCGAGCCCAGGTTTCAGGCACGGGCACGGGCACAGGTACTATTTTAAAGACGGATTTTTTTAAAAAACGTTATCGCTATATCAAGTGAGATTCTGGTGTGATTCATAATAAAGTTAATAAAGGTAATAAATAAAGGCCTTGATATTAATACTGCAAATACGTAATCACAAAAGTATTTGGATTTTGGATTACCAATGTAGTCTGTCTGGAGGCAACAAAAACAAGTCTGGGGGCAACAAAGTGACCACCGCTTACTTTTGTTAATTAAGGATGTAGGTCGTAGGTGGGTCATACTGTGTATATTTAGAAATTCTGAATGAAACCGGAAGATATAAGAGTAAACCAATAAACTATTTTTACCTTTCAAATCGAATTGAAAAATGGCCTTTGCAGTTTTCACTGCTTCTTCATTAATCACACCCTTGATTTTTGCAAGAACTTGGCCTACATCTGAGTCAGGTGGAGGACCGGATACGGTGGCTGATGGTGCGGCTGTTTCCGTCGTTGAGGCAGGAGCAGCAGGAACAGGATTTCCCAGACCTAGAACCGCATATTGACTACTATGGATACTATTGTGCAGTTTTTCGTCCAAGAAAAAGTCAGGCATCAACTCGGCACCTGAAATAAATTATAGTATTAACTTAAAATTCTTCAACAAATTTTTGTGAACGAGTTGGGTGAAGAATGTTCTTATTTCTGACTTAACGAGGATCATAAGCGTATTGAGCCATGTCAGTAATGCCTTCCTCTTTAAGCACGTCTTCATCAATGCAAAAGTTCCCTGTGAATTTGTGACTATCTCGGCACAAAATGGCATAAGCAGCATCGGCCATAATTTCAGGTTTCCTGCACTGATTCTTCACATCCTTCCCACCTAACATTTCCATAGCTGCAGTAAAAATTGCAGTTCTAGGCCAAATACAGTTAGCAGCTATGCCGTCTCCACGATATTCTTCAGACATTCCCATGGCACACATACTCATGTTGTACTTTGCCATTGTATAGGCAACGTGATTTTGGAACCACTTCGGATTCAAATTAATTGGGGGACTTAGGTTAAGAATGTGAGGATTTTGTCCGAGCTTCAGGTACGGAATACAAGCTTTTGATCTAAATAAAAAAATTAGCAAAACTTTAGTTACGAATAAAAGCATAACCCACAGCCCGAAACCGAAGGATTTAGGTAAAACTCACACGAGAAATGTTCCCCTACCGTTGATGTTGTGCATCAAGTCGTATCTCTTCATATCAGTGTCGGTTGTTTTAGTCAAGCTGATAGCACTGGCGTTGTTGATGACAATGTCGATACCCCCGAATTGGGCTACGGCTTTCTCAACAGCATCATTGACTTGTTTTTCATCCCGGATGTCGACAATACAGGCTAACGCTTTTCCTCCAGCCGCTTCAACTGAATTCCAAAACCATCACGGATATTAAATCAATGCTTGTTGAAAGAAAATTTCATCAATCGAGCTGCAGCCCATTCATTAAGGATATGATTCGAATATTATGTGAAATTCTGCCTTACCCTCCTTGGCTACCGAATAAATGGTCCCGGGAAGTTTAGGATGGGCCTCTGCAGTCTTTGCCGCAATTATAATATTTGCTTTATCTTTTGCTAATTTGAGCGCTATTTCTCTTCCAATACCACGACTTGCTCCGCTAATGAAGACGGTACGGCCGGCTAATTTCCTAGCGAACAAACAATATCGGTAAATACACGAATCGCATAATACAAGCATCCGATCCGAAGTCAGGCAAGGGCAAGGTTTATGTTATTATTGTAAAAAGCCACTCACCCCGTATTACTCAGCATTTTACTTCCTCGGAAATCTCGGCCAGCGTTTAATAAAAAATGAATTCAAGACCTGAAATAAAATACACGAGAAAATTGGTTTGTTTATCTAAATTCGTCGAATCAATCGTTAACAGACTTCATACTCGGAATGGCATCATATTATTACAACGGTGATACAAAAAGTTCTTGTTTTATGTCAATGGCCAATCATTCAATTCTTTTGTTTTGTAAACATAATAATATTCTTAGAAAGTCTGGCAAGAAAGAGTTTAGAAGTGTTAGTCGATGAGCGATGAGAAAAAAACTACTACTGCACTGACTGTCAATATTAAAACTGTTTTTATTGATAATTAAAGCAAAACCACTAATCTATAGTGTATTGCTATTTATTTTTCGAGTCTTCCTTTAAATTATTCTTTGCTATCCATTATTTGAATTTTCTTAGTAATTTAATGGTAATTCCAGTTACTTTACACACATGACCTTGATTGACCTCAACTTATTACAATAGGACCGGGAATTTAAGTTCTAGTGATACATTATTCCACACATTTGATACCATAATAAAAGCACTTACCCGAACTGATACTGAGTGAATCCTCAATCAAAATCGGTAAATCCACACAAACAATTTTTTTTTGCTTTTTTAGAGAGCTGACAGTCGAATTGTTGCTCTGAAATTCCGGAATGTGACTAACAATTAAATTCAATTCTACCACCACTCCAGGGCCTGAGCGGACTTTAGGTTCACGAGAGAAATCTCACAGGGCAGCGGTTTTCCTGCTCTGACAAGGAAACAACTTTTCGTGAAAATTCACATATATAGGCTAAAAACTAACCATCAATTACTACATCAAGTCACTCACTGCTCTGAGGTCAGAGGTCAAGTATGTCCAATATACAGACGGTTAAATTTTTGGTTCTTTGTTAGAATTTTTGTCAAACATTTCAACCATACACTACACATCCATCCAAGCGCATTTACCGAAGTGCACGTAAAAGCACGAAAGTAATGAAGAATAGAAACTATTATCATTCTCAAACGAAACTTTTGTACTGATCACGACCAGGACAATCGAAGTTAATAATTCTGATTTAGCCTGGTAATAAAATGAATTAACTAACTCAACTAAAACGTCATTCTAAAAGGGATTCCTTGTGAGAAGCGAAGGCGTGGACTTGTAATTCAGATTACGAAATTATTGAGAAATTCATTCACTATTTCATTCAATATGCTCTCAAGTTATGTCCTCTGCATTATCAACAAGGTCCAGTTGTCGAACTCCAAAGTTTAAAGTTCAATATAGTTTTGAACTGACACAAAATACAGAAACAAAAACAGACTCAATGACAATCATCTTGGCTGGTCCCCCGTACTTGTATTAGTTGTATTTGTCACGGGAAATGCACTTCATTTCATTACAAATTATTTCAGCGAAACCAGAAACTTTTCTACCTCCTCTATAACGGAATAGAATCAAGTAATAACAGAATGAAACATGTCCGAGCGGACACCTGAGCAAATGCGTCCACTTGGCCGCGGTGACCGGATCTCCTTCATCCGAAGCTCATGTTTAATATTCTTGCGAGTCGTGACCAAATTTTCGTCGACAGAACCAGGTTGTCTCGACCGTACAATTTACATAGAGCTCAATTCAGATATAAGGATGAAGTTAGCTTTCACCGCTTTCTCTTGTTGAAACTCTTGCTTTCCCCACTCGTTGGAGAAAGGTACGGACCGAACAAGTCCCCTATATCTCCAAAACACTGTAGTTGTGTTGTCTTCATTTTGAATTTTTTTTCGTATTTATGGATAGGAACACCCCATATAGACCGGTTTTGAATAAAAAAGAACCACACGAGCGATTGATTTCAAACAAGTAATTTTATTTACCTAGATAAAACCTAATGCGTAACAAGATCATAATGGTCACGCAGATGTAAAACTCCAAAAACACCATTTAAAATAAAAAACGTTATATATTAAAATGTCGATGTAGAGTCAACTAAATTAAAACAATGATTAGTCGATAGAATTTTCCGTCTCACACCACTC
>JAQFYE010005833.1:0-11458 GCA_034694305.1 Protaphorura glebata | reverse complement strand
TTTGATTCGGCCTTTGGCTATGTCAATTAAGTACTTGGTCTCCTGGTCTCCTGAGCCCAAGTTCATCATCATCATAATCCCGTTGCACCAGTTTTTTGCATTATGCAATAATTGTATAAGCAAACCAGGTTAAAATATAAACAGTGAATTGACTTATAGCAAGATCATGCAAGTTAGCATTCTCATATTTTTTTGTCAAAAAGGAAATAATTTCAGACCTGATTCCAAATTAATTTGCGAATGCTGATTCGGCTGAAGAACCAAGGTAAGCTGTTCTTAAAACTAACACTTGTAACACTTAGCACTACTACTTTAATACGAGTCTGGTTAATATGTGGAAAAGATCTTCAAGTGGGTTTTAATTTTTATTTGTTTTTTATTTAGGAGATTTTAAATAAAATACCTAAATCTATAAGTTCTAAATTAATTTGATCTCTTACCAGCAACATATTTGACGTTTCTCTTGCTTTCAGAGGACTAAAAGATTAACGCGTTCCTGTCAGAAGGAGGGGAGCTACGAAAATCCCACCAGTTGCGTTAACGAAGAATATGGAGCACTACACAGGATTAATTTTGAATTACAATTTGTTCGTGTCAACATTGACCATTTACATGCTTAAGTAAATCGGAATTTCCTTGCTTGCAAAGCATCTGCTTGCCCTATACCCCCGAGTATTAAACCCAACCAAGCATAAATAATAGTGAAGCGTAAATCGTCCTCATTCTGTTCCATGGACTGGGGCTTTTGGGGTTTTATTACGCTTCTAAAATTACCACTTCCAGATTTTGGAGATAATATCACTTTGTTTTGCACAGACTCTGCATGTTCAAGTACTCAAATGTTGTTCTCAACATTGTCATTTCCCATTTGCCATCTTGGAAGTTGGAGGTGCTCCAAGCAATTTTAGCATTTCATGATTCATTCGAGTCTCTACGTCCTCGCTGCTTGACATGCAGATTTAATATTATAATAGTCTCAAGTGCTCTCAAGTTTTTTTTAGCGAATTGTTTAATAGTATGTTTCATAACATCGTAGCTCCCCGAACAGTCAAACCTGGGAATTCAGATTAGCATATTGTATAAATCATCCGCCTTGATTCACCGTTCCACCGCACCGTGCCTAGTTTGTCTTTTTCTTAATTATTGTGACTATTCATAAATGAATTCATACTAGGGTCACAATTTTTCTTGATCGTCTTACATTTCAGACACGCGTGATAGTGCTTACGCAAATGACCTTACGTTGGCCTGGAATGGCTAAGCGCCACCAAGCGTACACTTTTTTATTCAGAATATTGTATAGAACACGTAGCGACATCTGATATTAGTTTAGCCAGCCTCCGAGGCAATCAAGAATTCCGGAAACCAATTAGTGGGACTCAAATTCAAATGCGTAATCCTTGCCACTCATAATTTTGATCTTCCAAATAGGAACGGAACTGATGCGTCGTAATATTCATTTAATATTCGGTAGTCGATCCCCACTCTCTAGAGTCTAGAGTGATAATAATCAGCTTGTGAAATCTTCTACACATGCTAGAATGCAAGAGTTACTTCATGTATTTGATATTTGATGAGATTTATTTTCACTCTAACCTGAGGCACTAGAATTTCTAGAGATTATTCCGTGTGCAAATAAATGTCCTTCAGAATTACTGTAAACAAGGACACTTCTCTACTCGTTGTATTTGAGCCAATTAGTACGTGGCTGAAATGTAGGAATCAATTTTTTTTTGCTGCAGATCAAATATAAAACTAGGTTTGCTAAATAACATAATATTCACATCATCAAGTTCGCTTGCTGCAGTTCAGATTCAGCGATGATGGAATCTGGTAGTTGTTAGGAATGATTGTGAAAACACGATATAATTGTTGGAATTTCGGCTGATCCTTTATAATTGAACTATGGAATAAAGCCTGGGCTTAATCACGAATCAAACGTTTGCCAAGTACACAATTATACATTCTGGTTTTATTAGCACTATGCAGATAATAATATTATTATTATTAAATTATTGAGCCCATTTCAAAAGTACAGACCTGAGTTTTTATAAGTGTCTTATGTCGTATGTGTTATATGCTGTATGCTGGGTTATTATCATCAGACTTTGCCACATCTGCTAGTGTAGCCAGTGTAGCGTGAAACCCTCAACTCATAGTGTTCAACTTAGTTTCAGATTCGACAACTGACAGTACTCTGAATCTCGGAGCTCTCTATATCGAGGGAATAGTAAATCTAGTGAAAAAATAAAAATGCCTTGACTCCAGAATTCACACGCATTCGTTTTCATATTTTAAATAATGGGCCCTAGGATAATCAAGATCATTATATTAAACACCATTCTACCCCATTGAAATTACGGGCATTGTTCAAGGTGGCTGGTGACTTGGCTATTGCCACTATATACAGACTTGGCTCTAATGGAAAATATAGTCAGTCCATCTACCTAGTGGTGTAATAATGCTTTCAACGAAATGAGATCTGTTTCCCACAACTTTTGTGTAGTCTATGACATGAATTTACCTCCCTCTGATTCAGAGCAGAACATTTCCTAAATAGAGTTTCTCCAGCAGCGGCCATCCCATTCTGGTCTCACGGTGAGGTGAAAGCAACAGAACCAACTTTCCCTTCTATATTTGTATTATGAGAATAGTAGCAATATGTATTTACAGGGTGGATCAGAAAATATTACAATACCGGGATCTAGTGGGGTGCTAGCACTTTCGTTAAACTGCATCTGGCAACCACTGTAAATTTTTGAAATAATTCTGATCATTGTTTTGAATATGACTTTTTGTGAATTTTCGAAACAGGTAGTCTTCCGAATCGTATATTTCGGTTACGTAACCCTACTTATCTCGTCTGCTATGTACTCTTAGTTTCTTTTAAGTAGTTCGACAGAAACGGACCACTCCTCCTTATATAAATACTGTCAGTTATGTTTTCTTTGCAAGACCAGCAATTGAGCACATGTATGGGTATTTGTGTTTTCGAGCTGATTTTTTTAAAAATAAATTATTGGATTATTTCTGAGCTTTAGATTTTTTTTAATACTAAACAATTTTTATTTAGCCACTGTCTTTCATACAAAGATTGCCCAATGAACACAGAATACAAATGTTAATTTTTTTTAACAATGCAAACAAAATAGAAACACTAAAGCAATTCCGTATCATCAATGACACAGAAAACAGGTTGTGCATAGTCAGGAATCTCAAATTTTCGACACAATCTCTTTCACCATTTCTGCTGATTTGACATAATGTATAATTGAGTGAAGTTACTGGTTCTTGGTCCACCTTGTATATAACTTTGTACGTATAATATGCAACGTAAATGGCAAAGATGCATGAGTGAAATTTTCCTTTTTCGGAGTTGGGAGTTTTCGGAGTTCATCTACAACTACAACTACAACCAAGTTCCCAAAAACCGAATCCATTTCCTGCTATGCTGCCTGCATAACTTTCACTCGATTCAGTAAAAGTGGAAAAGTAGAAAGTGGAAGTTAGACTAGAACTGACTGACGGAATAAGTCGTGGGTTATGCATGTACTCCGTAATAGCGTATGTACGTGATACTAGTAAGCAGTAAGCACAGCTGGGAATCAATAATCATGGTTATGGATTATTTTACTATTTTAAATATCGCTCCTCTTCTCCTATGTAACCAATCATAAAGAGACGTACCTTAGAGGATTGAGTTTGTGTAATTATTTCGTGTAATTATCATCATTTCGTTTGCACTTATTGTACTGAATTAGTCGAGCGAGGAACAGAGCAGATGACATGAAATCAAAGTTTAGTGCCCACGCTACACTGAATTTTTAATGTCTTTTTACTACTCGCATTGATCGAAATTTGGCGCGATGTTCGCAGGTTATGCCAGGGATGTTAGAAAGAGGAGTTTTCATATGACACGACACTTCTGTTTATAATCAACAAGGCCGTACCATCTTCTAACGAATTTGATTTGAAAATCATGGAGAAAAGCGAAACGAAAGTTTAACTTTTTATACAACAGTGCAACAGTTATGCTAAAACGTGAATTCCAACAATTTTGTGGTGATATAAGCTAATGCTAAAAATTTTGATCACCACTGACAGGAATGAACTCCAAGGGACGGTTATTTGTTAGGGATCTTATTGTATCTCAATTTTGAACCTCCTTCTATAGATTATCCCTATTTTAGGCCGAGTGCCATTCTCCCATTTGAATTGGATAATCCGTTGAGCCAGGGAATGAAATAAAATATTTATAGATCATTTTGGTAAATCCTTCATATCCGCATAGAAAAATCGATTTCATTGTAGAGCATAAGGTGATGTAAACATCCCCATATTCTGGATTACCATAATAATTTACAAGCCAATAAACAGTCGCAACTGAATTCAAAGCCCGCAGAAGACGGAGTACAGGGAGTAAGAGTACCGAGAAAAAACTACAGGGCTCCGATATGTTAGAGAATAAAATAAAAAGTTCGTTCCAAAATACTCGAGAAATTAAAAACATATATAATTTGAAAAACCGTACATAAAGTCACAGTCGAACCTCGACTTTACAAAAATTATATGAGATGAACGTATGATTGGATACGTGTTAGAAAATATTATTGAACTGTAGTAGGAAAAGACTGAAACTTTGTTATTATTCTGGGAACTTCTGATTTATGTGAGAAAATGGTCAATATTTGCAATTTTGAAATAAAATATTTGAATAGTTCAAGAGTTTTGTTTATTCAATTTCCGTTAGAATACGTTTGCAGTTACAAACTAGAAGAGATAGAAAGTTTGTTTTTTGAAATTTGAACGGGTGGGTAGGTCTGTCAGTTCAAGTCATACTAGTTTTGGTTTCCTTAAATTTATCATCTCCAAATGTTATTCATAATTTCAAAAAACAATCCACCAGTTTCACACATTCAATTTAAAATTTTGGACCGCAACATACACGGCTTTGAGCCACGGTCGGAGTCCACGGAGTAACAATCGTTGTCAGGTGGACGAAAAGACTTTTTCAGTAGTCTCTCAGAAATTAATTTATTTTTCAGTGATACGAATAAGTTTTGACCTGGGACCCAACCGGAAGACCCTCCAGACATCCTAGGGAACCTACCCACCAAATTCCAGAAAGGTCAGTCAAGCAGAAGGGTCAATCGAATGGGAATGGTGGACCTTAAAAAATGCACGTAAATCTCCCTGCTAGTTTGATGACTAGATAGTCCTTTTTTGATTGCCATTCTATGTATATTATAATCTCTGTGGTTTTAACACGAAATGCATAGTTTCAGTAAATTGTAAAATATTTTTAGTGTTCGAAACGAAACGAATTCAAAGTAATGTCAACTGCGTACCGAATGTACGACGTACTCCATTTAAACATTCGAATATCGCCGACGTAAATACGACAAATAGTACGACGTGTTTTATTCACAATTAATTTGACATATCGTCGAACATATCGTAATCTCGTATTTTGTGTGTGGAAAATACATAGGTTAGGTCTCGAATTTGATAGAAAAACTTATAACACCCAAAACTAAACATTGTCTGCACGAGGGAATGATTCATCACCTTACACATCCCAAGGGATGAATGTACTACTATGACACAGTGAACTGAGAGATGTTTGGTAATGTTTCAATTAAATTCATATTGCAAGTCTAGTCACGATTTTATTCTCATTTCGAAAAATAAACTTTCAAGTTTTTTCCTTCTCTTGTTTCACTTTCGCAATTTCAATTTAATTTTGAGACACGAGGAAGCGTACAAATTTGGTATGTGTCTCTCGTTCAAGAACACTTAGAAATTCTATGCCGATCTCCAGATTTAATTCAATTCTTGAGGTACGAGTGAGTAGAAATGGAGTAGTCAAATAATCGTTAGACTTGAATCGATCTAGCAGTCTACGCTTACGCTTACACTCGAAGCAAAACTAGAAATCTAGAGCCGACTAAACTAACAAGGAAGCCACATTTCACGTAATAACTAGGGCAAAATGTTCAGCAGTTGATATTATAATGTCCCGGTCAAATAAACGAAGTACATTTGTACGCAAATTAAATTATTTTCTGAAAACTTATTACTAGTTCGCAACTATGGAGAATTGGCCGAACTTTCAACAAGGGAATGGCTCAAAAAATAAGTAAAAGAAGTGTTTTTCGATCGACAATCGGTTACAGGTAATTTTGCTGAGAACACTTGACGTCCGATTAGTTTTTCTTATACTAAATAATTAGTCGTTTAAAATTAAGTCTAATTTACAAAAACAAAACTGAAATAAAATAATAATTGTAAATAATAAAAATTTTCCCACCCAATTCAAAAAAGTAATTTATCAAGTAATGGTTTTGCTGATTTAGCCTTTACAGGTAAAGTTGTTTCCTTGTTAGACTACAAGAGTAATCTCCTTCGAAGTAAAGTAAATATCAGATTTTAGATTTTCTAGGCTTCCAGCTAAAGCTAATAAAACAAACGACAAAAACTGAACCTTACGTGTTTCACTGAAGCGTGTATTATGGGAATAGCTCTCCATTCTTAGTAAATAGTTTGCTCTTTCCAAATATACAAACTGGCCAAGAAGGAATCGATATCCCAATCCCTGACTGGTTTAAATCTGTTCAAATGATTTTACAACACTTTCACTCAGGGGAATGTGCTTAGTCCAGAAATAGTCATAGTCGATGTCGAAGGTCACAGAAAAGTGAAAAATATGTACGAAATGCCATGTTGCCTGACGACATCATTATATTTTCCAACGTAAAAGTTAGAAAAGTTGTTGATCGGAGATTTGATCGTTCCTTTGGCTAGGTCAGATCAATAAGTTATGTATGAACCAGATTTTCTCACGCACGTCACATCACGATCGCACCTGACATTTGAATAGAATATGAATTGCATTCACAAGGAGCACCACTCGGATGTAAACATTAGGCTGGTCAGACTGCCAAGATTAATAATTTCAAATGAACTGGTCGGAATATTATTTTTGTCTGAAAAAAAATTTCGGATTATCTCCAAAGAAATCGGTAGTATTTCAATTAAAATAAATCTTCGGCGCAAAATTTTAGTGAAACATTTGTCAATGTGTGTCTAGTAATGACAAATGAATACAATTCTACGTGGCGGACAATCTCGGTTTTGCTTCCTTTTCGTTAAGAGGCGTATCATTGTGTTGTGTTACATACATTATCTATCAAGATGCATTTTTGGGTACGCTAATCAGAAGTCCGTTCTATAAAGATTCCATTACATTAGCTTTGGAACATCAGTATTCATAACAGGGAGTCCAATTTGGGCTAAGTATTCCTGCTCTGGCCATTTAAATTACATCCGAATTGTGTTCCTCATCAATCAAATCACCTAAAACACTCCCATAAGCTGCATTGAATTCACATGTAGAATTTTGCGGATTTTGATTTGCTTCACTGTCACGTCAAACGATTAATAAAGAGGAAAATGAAACGTTGTTGACACTTCCGCTGAACTTTCACCACTTTCACTAAAGAACAGAATGAGTTGAGCCCTTGAGCTTGACACCCCAAGGATCTTGTAAAAATATTATTTTGCAATAAAAAGTGAGTCTTGTTCGTTTAACTCTTGGTTGTTCAGCTTTCTCCACTTTCTAACGCTCTATGTATAGTTTGATTGCCCACTTGTTACACAACGGACTCCTATTTGAGGATATACTCTCTGAGTAGTGTACTTTGTCACATTATATGGCCAATTGCCAATATTTGGATTCCATTCCATCTGACACAGCACACACATAATCGGAGTAGTAGCATATGGCGATGATGGAACAAGAACGAAAGCGGCGACGAATGATGTGATAAGGGAAGCCACACACAAACTAACACAAAAAAAGTACAATAACGACCCGAATTTGTAGAAAGAGGGATGATGCGACGTCGCGTTCGTATTCGTAAACTTATATGTACGACACTCCAGAAACCCAGAACTTTTCCAGGCACACAATATAGTCTCCAGAAGCCAGCAACTAAATAAGAAGCTTAGAGCTTAATGTCGTCGGGAATGAGAAAGTTACTCGTTACGAGAAACTAACACAAGATTTTAGTGTCACAGGATGTTATGTACGAAAATATCCAGAAATGCACACATGAGGTTATAGTCATCACTTGGACACCACACTGCACTGTCAGCTGTGGCTAGGATTTACAATTCTTCAAAAACGCTAAAAAAAATTGAAATTACTTGATCAGTCACAAAACAAACCACAAAACAGCAGTTTTGAGGTGAAGCGCAATAAAACCCCCAGGTTCTTTGATAATTCCAATTAGAAACGGCAATAATAACCACCAAAGTGTCAAAATCCTGGGCAAGGTTGTGCTAAACTGTGATTTAAGAGAGGAGAAATCGACTCCAGCGAAACCTGAAAACAACAAGAGTATTTGTAACATTATACATATCTAAAAACTGGAAATAGGATTTCAGAATTTATGATGAAAATTCAAAAGTAGAGATCTGAATAAACTTTTCGGAGTTTTTCTTCTATCCTCTGATTAAATGATACTGATAGAGAGAAATCCGCCTTTGTTATAGAAATACAGTTGAAACTAAACATAATTAAATTTGACATTCATTGTAGAGCGAACTAAACAATTTAAAGGTGTGTCTCACAGCTTGACTGTTCGAAGTATCGAACTCCTAACCAATTTTGACAGAGCTTCCTTTGTCACTAAACTACAGGGGAAAATTTCCACATTCCTACTTTCAAGTCAAACTTAAAGTCTCAAAGAATATACAAATTCGTAGAAATAGCATGCACTACAGAAGACGCTGGTTTGAGTAGTATTGATTTCATTTCAAAAAGACGGGAAAATTGAAAACCCGTGGGTTCCAATTCAGGTCTTGCGGAGTGCACTTTATGAGACTTACTCAGTTCATGTTCAGTCAGAGTCATATGGACCTCCAGGTAAGTAACTTAAGAGAGTGCATGGGAAAAAATGGGATGAAAGTTGAAAGGAAAAACTTTTCTCTATTTCTTTTTATACTTTCCTAGTCGTACTATCTAGACTTTATAGTACTTAAGAATGAGCATTATGTTGAAGTCCAAGGAAAAACTGGAGGCACGTCATAATTTTTGGTACGCGACCTATGTCATGTAAAGCTAATACGGTCTATCGATTTTGACCAAAATGAGGTTGAAAATACGTTGATCATGAGTCAAACCTATTACATAAACAGCAAGGAGGGTCCTGCAATTTTGTATTCTTTTCGAATAGTTAGAATACAACTGCTAGAATTTTAAACAAAACTAAGTGTAAAATGTTGTCTCAATCGGTTCGGCCAAATTTTAGTGTTTTCGAAGGTGCTTTTGTCGAGTAACTGTCATGACTCTCAGTTCGGGCGTATTAATTATTCGTTAAGAAGTTGCCAACCAGGTTGAGCCCATCCGACTAAGTTGCGACGTTGCGAGACAGTTTCTATAAACCAAAGATTCTTGCGCAAAATATACAGGGTATGCCAAAATTATATATATTTCTTTTCGATTTTATTCGCAGGCTTAACCGGTTCGAATGTGATATATCTTATGAACTACATAGAAGATTGCTCTCAACGAAAGCCCATCCTATCAGGATTTACATGATAGACCAACTTTGACAGCATATAGTCAGGTGGTGCCAGAATAATGAAGTGCTCTTTAGGTTTCATTTCAGGGTTACGAATTCCCACTGCAAAAAATTATTCTGAACGTAGAGGCACATGTACTGTAAATGCACTTGTTTCGTAATGAGATTGGCAATGACTGAGATGCGAAGAAGGGCTGCCCGTAGTGGCAGACGGACCCATCCTGTAGATTTCAGTTTCTCAGTCATTACGTCCCAAATTCAGTGGTAGTGTCCGACCTTGATAAATCTGCTCTTATTACAACACATTATATTGAAATTTCTGTTTAAATATGAGCATGCTTCTGTTCACATACTTCATTCTTAACCATGTCCCATTTGGATCTACTAATCCGTTCAACCAGAGAATGAAATTATGGCACACCCAGCATATCGAATCGCTCTATGGTCAAAGTAACACTATGTGAAATGAGTTAGAGATGCAGTGACACAACTGGTAACAATTTAAGCTGCTGCTAGCCTCAACTATTTTTATGGGTATATAATCTTGCTGCACAAGAAACTTCAATTTATGTCTTAGTTTCAAACTTGCGGTATGGGGTTCATAAAATGTGAGTTAATATGACTTGATTTACTTACAAGCGGACTCGTGGAACTTAGTTATGATCTCGGATGTTTGATATTATGTACTAAGACCACAGCACATCTTATACAAAAACTAGTACCTCGTAGTTCATAAGGAAGCTATGAAATTGAATTCCCGAGCACATAACATCGTTGGCTTCATTTCCAGTATTCCACACAATTCACGGAAAACTATGATGTCGAAGACGTTGGTAGAATGACGGCTTGGCTGGAGTTCAGAAGTCAAAAGGAGTCAACTTAGTTACGGCTGGTAAATCGACTTTCTACCATAGACTTCACTCTAAGTAAATCTAATACCCGGGCGGTCTTGGTCTGTCCAACTTGAATTCCAGGTTTGTACTGGAAACTGGAATGGAAATCCAAGCAAGAGTGAAAGGATAAAAAAGAAAGCTAAGGCTCCTGAAGTGAAACGCGTGCACTCCGCACTCTAGTATTCATGGTCTTGCGTGCATGCCACGGCATAGCAATCCGATATTTTCCTCAGAACCCAGGCATAGTTATGAAAAAAGAAAAAATAGCTTCACATGACGGAGAAAATCACCTACGAGGATTTCTTTGGCTTTTATGAACCAAATAGAAAGCAAGAAGAAATTGAAGAGATTATTCATAGATATGCAATACGCTACGCAAGTACTGTGGAGACTCTTTAGATTTACTCTTGACTTCAATGTACAGGGTGGTTCGTAGGAACTAAATGTCAACAGTTTCCGAATGCAAGAGGGACTTTTAAGAAATATATTGTATGATCTTTTATGGAATGAAATGAGATTAAACTATATAGCCTTAAACTTACATCTAAGGATTCCCCCGTGATTCTTTCTATAAGAAAACTGATTCAAATTAATTCTCCATGGGGAATTTTTGCAAGGAGTACGACACAAATGAACGGAAGAACTGTAATAAAAATATTACACTACACATTCTCGTCAACAAAAGTTGACAACACTATCCTCCTGGGTACGCTCTTAGTCAATAAACAAACAAAATTCAGTTTGTTATTTATAATTTTGTGTTACGTGTACCAATCAACATTCAATTTTCTGTTTGAGCAGTACGAGCTTACCTAGCAAGCAGGGATGATGTCAAATTATTTGGATAGTCATAATCGGATTTGGGTTATTGGAATTTGCAATCATGAATTCCATTAGGGAGATAAAAAGGGAGAGGAATGGATCATTTCCCCTACTTACTGCGTCATAACGTTAAACCCCATGCAAACGTCATCAATT
>JAQFYE010005832.1:0-11459 GCA_034694305.1 Protaphorura glebata | reverse complement strand
ATCGGAATTCCACTAACCCTCGGTGACCCTGAATAGCGACGAATATAGATTGAACGTTTGGAAGAATCGTACCCATAAGAAAAAGAAGAACCGGTTGATGTTCTGATCTCTGACTCCGAGAATGAGTTGATAGATTCAATGTCAAACTCTTGAGACTGGTCGTCGCAAAATGCGTCCTCTTCTGGGATGGAATACAGGCTTGGTGGGTTCCAATACAAAAATGGAAACTTTTTGGTGAAAAGAGCCTTACGAGCACAACGACCAGAGTCCATCCCTTCCAGCCGGTCAGAAAAGGTTCGCATGAAAAATTCTTCCTTGTCATCTTCGGAGTCTTGGTCAAAGCCTTCATCACCGATCTTTAGCATTGGGCGGACAGGAAGGTCAGGGCTTTCATCAGTCATGTCTTGGTTCTTCGACTTTGATTTTTCTAAAATTCCCTCAGGCACATCCGAATCCAAAGCAATATTCTTCCGAGTATCACGTTCGTTTGAAGTTTTTTCCGGGGCTTCATCAGTAGGAATGTCGTTGGCAAAGTCTTGTTCAAAATTATCCAACTTTATCTGAGGGTTTCCAAGCCCGCCATCCAATACTATAGGAAGATGGAGAGATACTGGTGAACTTGGTGGTTCAAGTCTATCATCTTCACCTGAGATGTCATTGATTGCAGCGTTGTCGGGTTCAAGTCCTTCGTCGATACCCCGAGTAGAATCACCTCCCGATGTGGTCGCACCAAAATGTTCCGTGTTCTTGTTCAGGACATTATTGTTGTCCTGGCTGTCGTCGCCCGGATCTCCGTCCTCGTCCCGTCTTCCAATACACGGAATACAATTCTCAAATACTCTTCTCAAAGATTTTAGAAATCTCGTACACCCCATTTCTATTTCTTTACGAAGCACTTCACACACTTTCTCAAAAACTGTCTGTCCGGAGAGCAAAAATTTGAACAACCTTCTCGTACAAATTTCCAAAAGCGTTTGAAGATTTCGATCGACACAGCGCTGGGTGTTAGTTTCGATGGGACAAACAATTTATTACGATCTAGTTGCCATGGGAATTCTAGTCCGGGCAATCTACCCAGGCAACCCGAAAAAGTATTTTCCAGTAGCATTTGTCTGTAAATGGTTATATCGTATTTTCATATTCGCTTTTAGATTAATGGGAGGTTCATTGAATTCACAAGTGACGAACGGAAATTAACCGTCATGGCCAATCGTTTAAGTGTACTCGAAATTACCCGATCTAACGGGTTATTTTTGCAAATTCTTGTAATTGTTGTGTCTGGACGGCAACCAATTATTGAGCATGCTGCCAAATTAGTGAATAAATTACCAATCAGGTACGAAGTTCCAGAATTCTACCAGTTTTTTCTCACAAGATCTATACGATTAATTTAATACATAAATGCTTCAATGAATAGCTAGAAGGTACGTTTACAGATTTGAAATATATTTTGATTTATTGTTTAACGTAAAAACGAAATCACAATTTATTTTCAAATATCTCGGTGCATGTTTACTTTCGGAATTATTTCCAACCGTCAAGCCTCATAAAAATACTAACAATAATTGCTACAATAAAAACTCCATATCGGTGCTCAACCCGCACTGATACTCCTCCTGAATTTCCAAACTCGAGTCTCAACTCCCTTGCCTCCATAATATTTTCAACAAAAATTCCATCCACACCCATTTCAAAATAAGAATACAATTCTTTAGTCTTATTCTCTGGTTCACATTCTATCGCACACCCACGACCAGAAGGTTCTCTTGAATCATAAATTGTGTAAATTGACATTTTCAGTTTTAATTTGTGAGCATCTTCTACAAACTTATCTGCCGGAATAAATCCACCCCACTTCGTTACATCGTCCATGTTAACCTCTACTCCTTTCTGTGCAAGAACAGCCTCTGGCCCAACGTTCAAATATTCTTTCCAAACTCCAAAATAATGTGCAAATCCTGAGATATTCTTCATTCCTTCATAAGTAAGAAGTGCGACATCATCATCCACTAACATCATTAATTCTCGATTTGTTTGACCACGCAAGTATCTTATTGAGCTTTCGTTGAAACTCTGGATAATTACGTTTCCACACGGAATGTCGATGTCCTCGAATTTACAAGCTGGTTGCTCCGATTCTGTTACAGGGTATCCAAATTCTCGGAGAGTGCTAAGAAGTTTGTCTTCCATATAATGGTCACTCCAGGGGGCATTGTTGAACGGTGGGTGCTTCAGTTCCGGAATTATTCCTGAAATAAGAAAAACGGTGGGGGTTATATACTCTGGTCTTGTTATTTGTACGATAACAGAATTCAGACATCACACATTCTTTGTCAAATGATGGCGTATTGTCTATTTCTACGAAAGAGAAGCCCTTTACCCTGCAAAGCAGGTTCATAATTCACTTTATTCTGACGAATGCTTGACTGCACTATCTGCACACCATCTCAATGTCTTTTTAACTATTATTGGGCATCCTGGTGATACCCAACTTTTCTACTTCACTTCTATGAAAGCGGGAATTGGGAAAAACCCCTGTGTATGCGGGGTAAAAACGTCACAGCATAGCACAAGTCAAGCTGAGATATTCCAGGCCCGGGGATACCCCGTCACAACAGGTAGCAGATAGGAACCCCGTACTACTACATTGCCTTGGCTCTGGTTATCCTCAAATAGGTATATCAGTTTTTATAGAGAATTAATACAAAATTTAAATTTAAAACGCACAGAGTCGAGTACAATAATAATTTCATTTATTTGGAATGCACTTACCAATAGGTTTGTTCAGTTTGTGTACCATTTTATGTACAATCAGCAAATACTCTCTGAATGTTGGAACATGAAACAATTGGTTAAAATACTGAAGTCTGATCCCCATTTCCTTTTGCTTCACGTTCAATGTCCTCAATTCTTCGACAGTGAAATTTTGAATGAACCATTCATTCGTGTAATTCACCAAGGAATTCTCCAACCATCCAGAAAAGTTTCGCATTTTGTGAGCGAATTCCGGATGGTCTGCTACGTCAGTCCCGGACTTTAAAATTAAATCATGGTAACAAACTAATTCTCCATCAGAAGTTAATGTGAGGTCAGGTTCAACAAATTCTGCTCCTTCTGCTGAGGCTAACTCATAAGATGCGACGGTATGCTCGGGCATAAAGACTTTTTCTCCGCGGTGTCCGATCAGCAGAGTTGGGTTTCCATCTAATGTGTTCCATCTGTTGTCATTACCTGTGGCGAAATAAAAATATTATTATTAAATGTATTTCTTTTCGGTTTGACCCAGAGAAGGTCGTCGTAGAAGGAAAACAAACTGGGTGAAACAATATCCACAGGATGGATAGAGGGGTTAGCATCTGGAGGGAGTAGGCAATCATCATACTACAATGTACTGAGAAAAAGCGGTGAATTAAATATTAATTAAAATCTGATTGTCAGATTATGGTAGCCCAGAGGTCGTTTGGCAAGTTCAAAGATCAATATTTAATTGCAGCGTTTCATCCTAGCATAGTGCTTTAGATCAATTGAAGTGAATTAAATGATTATGACTTATTACTTCCGGTAATAAATATGTATTGTTCAAACACAATGCACGTGGTATTGGTGGTCATCACCACGTAGAATCGCATAAAACACTAATTGAGGACACAAACAACTTAATTTAGGTGCATGCATAGCACTTGACCTGAATGTGGCACAATTTATTAATGACCTCCAAATGTTAAATTGTTCAGGATTATGTAGTCATTCCAAGAATTCTTATCATTCTCACAAATTCGAAGACTGTTTATGAATTCCTTCTTACTGACTACACATTATTACTATTAGAACCTGCTTAAAACAGCAAGGAAATTAAAAAGAAATCTAGCAGTATACAAAATCACGCCTGTGCTCAAGAATCAGGATCTGACACATAAGTGTTGTTTATGAGTCAATTTGGCTTTTACATTTCAAAAAAGACGTTTCCTGGTGTGGTAATCTTTAGGGTCTTGTGTTAAGAGACTGAAATTTCCAAGTCTAGCTAAAACTATTTAGGATTTTAATATTTTAATTAATACAAGAAATTTTCTGTAGTCTAAAAAAAACGAAAGCAAAATTCAAATAACGTAAAATATTCATTAATATTAGGCCAGAAAATGAAAATTCTCTAGGCACATTTAATTTCGGTTTTCGCCAACGACTAAATAACACTAAATATTCTTTGCGTTTTCGCCAAAATTGAAACATCTCACTGCGCCATTCTTTCAGGACCAACAAAAGTTGTTTATAACAAACAAATTATCTACCTACCTGGCTGTATAAACAAACCAGACAGAGTTGACTCATCCAATTTAATATTTATGATTTCTATGTTGTGGAAAATCACCAACAATTGAGTTGGTTCTCCCACAGGGAACCCAACCGCAGATCATCCCTGTACTGCTAGCTGTATAGTAGCATTACAGAGAAATTGAATTCCCAGGAAATATTTGTACGACACTTTACTGTGAATTGCTAATGTAAATAAATCACAAACACATTTCCACAACAGGGAGCACCGTACGATCATTAGTGCTTAAATGTCTACTATTGCATGCAAACGAGATAACACCTCGACTTGTTTACACAAGGACTCGCTTCCGGCGGTTTAAATAAATTGTCGAAATGCGTTAAATACGAATACTAATTACAAAATATTATTCTTAATTTACCTTTTGACTCCTTCACAATTGCTCCGAGCGTTGTGGCGAGAAGAGAGAGAATAGTTAACAATAATATTTGTGTGTTCATTGTTTAATTTAAATATTGCCTTCTAGTGGTGCAGAAAAATGTAATAGACCCGTCACACTAATTACAAACGTCGAACCGGAGACTATTTCAAAACAGTTATAGCTATAGTTCACTGCCGCTGCTTATCCACCAGTCATTACTTTACGAGCTGGTGTGTACTCAAAAAATTTGAGGTTATATTTTCTGTATGAATTTATTCATAATCCAAATCGTGAACGCCACTCGATTTGATCCGCACAATTTAAATCACGATAACGAAAAGTCCAAAGCACTTTAATCCAGTCATTCCTTATCAACACCAATTATGTACATGGTGGTTCATAATTATTGTCTATCAACCTGCGGACTTATAGTGACATTCAGAGAGAAATGAAATATTTAGGTCGTAACATTTAATTTTGAGTTCATGTACGATTTGATTTTTTTTACTTAAAATATAATTGACTCAACAGAAATGGAACAGGTCTTGGATTCTTTTGAAGGCAACCTGTGCAGCTGCAGCAGCTGTGCAGCTTGGGCTGATAATACTAATAGCTCGTTAGGTAACGCACAAAAATATTTGTGTCACTATTTTCGGTCAACTCAAAAGTATGAGAAAGAGGATTTTATTATGAACCACCCTGTATACGCTAATTATTACTGTTGATGTGTATGTAACGATAATGAATTTCGAAATTAGAAAACACTTAAGACAAGGCTCGATTTTGATGTTTGTCAAACCGTTAAGGGGACATGACATAAATCATGTAATTGAATTATTGTGACAGATTGGTCGAATTTATCGCACACACGTATGTACACGTACACTCGCTGGACTTCACTATCACTCTGCACTGGATTAACTGATGGGACCTCGATTAGTTTGTTATTTAATTCCACAGCACCCAAGTGCTGTCAGTTTAGTAATGTCAGCCTGTAGTTCTTGGAACTGAAATTGGAATCGCAATCGCATTCATTGTCGGTATTAATTTGTAGAAGCGATCTGCATAATGGAATTGGTAATTTTTAGGGTGATTGATTCTGTTCATATACGCTGTATGTTGCAGGAAACATACCAAATTGCCAAATAGATGACTTTTGAAGTCTTAAAATTATATTCACTCTGCACATACTCAATCTATAAAATTAGTGACCAAGGAATTCAAGAAATGTCAGTGCGGATGAGAGTAATTCAAATTTACCTGTGGGAGGTCATTGATTTCGTGACGTTATGAAGAATTAGAAATGGGACTTGAATTGTTGCCTGCGACACGCCTATTATGTGACACAGGTGTGTTTACCACCGCACTGCTGGGTGGCCTTGCAAAAAATTTATTTGCAATAATATCAAGTTTTGACATTAAGTGTAATACTTGGATTATCGTAATAACACTTTTATGTGCATTTTGTAATCATTTTTCTTTTATTATTTTGGATCTTGCCTTGCGAATACATAACACCATTCGTTGAACACTGCTGTGAAAGGATTGTTAATTTCGCAAACTACAATTGCCAATTGCAATTAAAATCTATAGAATACATTTCAATAAATATAAGCACTCAGGAATTCAGGAAATAAAAAGGGTTGTCCTTGAGTGCAAGAATTCTAACGATGTATCATCTCGTTCAATAGAAAATAAAATACACACATTAATTGTCCTTCGACGCACCGCAAGTAAAGTCATGTATACATAACCGATTATTTTCGGGGAGATTGTGTTACTTTCTAATTTTGATATGGAAAGCATCCCTAGTAGTAAGGAAAAGCTCCGGTAGGGAGAAACTTTACTGAAGCAACTGTCAAACATTGATGGCTCGCGGGAATCGAATCCTCCACATAGAGAAATGCAAATGATAAGGGGTTTCCACTATACTATGTCCTAATCCTATTTCATTGTTTGAATTATGAACGTTGCCTTCTGAATCGTCAGTTCTAGTCGAACGTCGATATTTTAAGTAACGGCGACATTGCTAAAAAATTTCTTTCAAAGTTAATAAATAGTAAGTATACGTTAGGCAAGAGAGAATTTCAGTTCTTAAGTGCGAAATTGGTGGACCCATTTACGCTTTCAATGAATAGTGTTAGAATAAACGCATTAATACTTATCCAATTTCGTAAAGTGGACAAAGACAGCCAAACTTTGACGGGCTATATTTTACTAATCTGGTTGATGCGCTGTTAATTTTTACCCACCCTCAATTTTGAACCATTTAGCTGAAGGTCATTTTCAGAACCCCGTGATATTACTACGGCCTAAACGACGCTATCATTTTGGATGGACAATTTGCTGCAGTTAAATGACATTTTATTCTAGTGGACAAAACTTACTGCCAGTTCAAACAAGAAAAAATATTCGTCAGGTCAAGAAAGTGTCATTAGATTTGTTAAGCAAAGGAGAGGCTAACTTATATCTGTATCCGTATCCGTATCTGTACTGCAAGACAATCAGTGATCATACCAACCAAGGTGTATGGGAAGGGAATTATTTCTCGATAGTTGTAGCCGTAATACAAACAAGACACTCACGCTTGATTGAAAATGTCGCTTATCTAATAAAAACAAAAACACGCAATAATTCCAGGAATTACTGACCGTTTAAAGCAATTTGACAAGCGAACTAACATATTGAGACGTCAAACATCATTGCATATTTGTTTCGGAGATCTGGAAAATATATTCTGGGAAATTCCAACAAATTAACTCTCAACATCCAGACCGTATCCTCATTGACTCGCAGCGTTCGCCTTTCCCAAGCCGACAGCTCGTTGGGTGGGATCGCTTTGTCGCCCATATTTTTGCGGTTTTGGAACTGCCAAAGAAAATCTGTCCATCTGTCTGTGACCGTGACCACTAGAAATGGAAAATTGGTAGCTCCAGACGGTGCAGAAAATTTAATAGCTTGTAAGAATTGACGTCTCAGTCTCAACGCATGTCTTCCTTGTACAATGCAGTTGTAGCAAAATTTTGAGCTACATTTAATAAATTGGAATTCCTGAATTCTAATTTTTTTATCAGAAATTACCCTCGGTCATCGAATAGCCAAGAAACCAAGTTTGGCCACTTTATGGGTCAAGTGGAAGTTTTCGATATTTTTTAAACAGCCAAATTTATTATCACAATTATGACACACTGGATAATAGGGCAGAGAAATTGTGCAAGTAAAGTAATCATATTACAATACAGGTACACATTAAATCACAACTTACTGCTTCTCATTAAGTCTTACATTCTTCTCTAATCACGTCAATTGTACTAAAAATTTCATGTCTATCGTAAGCTGACCATTATGGATATAAGAAGAAAAACATATAAATTGGTTCCAAGTCCAACGCATTTGATAGAAACTCCTGCCGAATTCTCATTACCTCTCATTCCATATTCATTTTCAAATCGAAGTCTCAATTCTCTTGCTTCCATAATATTCTCAACAAAGATTCCATCCACGCCCATTTCGAAATAAGAATATAATTCTTTAGTCTTATCTTCTGGTTCACATTTTTTAGCACACCCACGATAAGAAGGCTCCCTTGAATCATAAATTGTATAAACTGACATTTTAAGACCTAATTTATGAGCATCTTCTACAAATTTGTTTGCAGGAACAAATCCCCCCAATTCAGCAATTTTTTCTGAGTTAACTTTCTTCCCTAGATGAGCAAGGATAGTCTCGGTGCCAACGTTCACGAATTCTTTCCAAACTCCGAGATACGAGGCAAATCCTGAGATAAAGTCTAATCTGTCATAAGTCAACAGAGAAGGGTCATCATGGCCCACAAGCATCATTAATGGATGGTTGGTACGATTTCTAAGGTATTGCAAGGAGTCTGGGTCGAAACTTTGGATTATCACTTTCCCACAAGGGATGTCCTTGTCCTGATACTTGCAGGCAGGTTTATCTGAATCGGTTATCGGGTATCCAAATTCTTGAAGAGTTTCAAGTAGTTTCTCCTCCATATAGTGAGGCCACCAACCAAAATTGTTCAAAGACGGGTATTTTAGCTCTGGGATTATTCCTGAGAAATATTTTAAGATATTATGATTATTTTTTTTTATTAAGGAAAAAGCTGCGACTTACCAATAGGACGTTGAAGTTTGTAGGACATTTTCTGAATAACTTCCAAATATTCTCGAAATGTCGGAATATAAAATATATCGTTGAAATATTGAGGTCGAATTCCAACGTTTTTTTGTTTCACACGTAAAGTTCTCAATTCTTGGACAGTGAAATTTTGTACGAACCATTCGTTCGTGTAATTTACAAAAGAGTGTCTTATCCATCCACTATAGCTTGTCATTCGATTCCTAAACTCTTTGTGGTCTTGAACATCTGTCCCAAATGTCATTGTCACATCATGAAAACAAACTAGTTCACCGTCCGATGTTAAGGTCAGGTCAGGTTCGACAAATTCTGCTCCTTCAATAGCGGCCAGTTCATATGATCCGAGTGTGTGTTCCGGCATGAATACTTTCTCGCCGCGATGACCGATTATCAACGTCGGCTTCCCGTCTAATGTCTTCCATTTTTTTCTTTCTGGTATTTCGAATATAAATTATTATATTTAGAATTTTATTAATCTTGTTCTAGTTCTAACGAATCTAACGAATTAACTTGCTGCTCTATTTTAATAAAAGCTATAGCAAAGTACTCCAAATAATAAAATTGTGAGATTTGAATGTGACAGATGTTTTAAAGTCAGATAATATTGTCAATCTACAGCTTTTTCTCAATTTTTTCCAGTGATTAGGAAAATAATTAGTGGATTAATTAAACCGTGATTATACCTGCAGGTCCTGCTGTTGTTGCTTCAATTATTATTTGAATGAACAAGTAGAATAATATTTTCTTCATTTTTCCCGAATACTTTACCAATATTTAAGTTTCTTTCTTCCAGCACTACGTGTGTGCATAATCTTTAACCACAAATGAGAAGTATGTATTCAGAACCCGTCAGTCGAAATAATATTAATAAAAATCTTAAGATTATTTCATTCAATAAAGTATTGATTATGATAGTCTGCCGAGCCGACTGTCTGACGTGAGCAGCCGTCAGATTGTAAGGTCGCAGATCAAAGGGTAATCCGGTGAATATGAAATTACATTATCCAAAATGTAAAGGTTGTCTCATTATTTATAAGTCATTCTCCATTTTTCCATGTCAAGAAATATATGATTATTTTTAGAACACCCTGCAAATTAAACTAATATGTAATCAAAGTAACGGACGTGCTAGAAAATAAATTGATTGTGTACGATGAATGAATTACTTCTTATGCCGGAAAATCATCAGTACTCGTAATTCTGCAAAGTTTGGGTTCATGTCGTCAAATTCAAGGTGGATAAGAATAGTTTTTAAGAAATCGTGAATGATTATAAAATAGTTTGAAATAAATTTTGCAAATTGGTTACTTCAGTCAAAAGGAACAAAATATTGGTATAAATATTTTTAATATTCTTCCATTAATAAAATTCTATTGAAATTTTTGATGCATAAATAATTATCGCCAAAATATAAAAAATTGTACGATAGGATCCGTCCTCAAGCATAAGAAACCTATCAAAGGCATTCATCAATCAGGAAGTTAAAAGCTATAATTCTGATTTACTGAGTGATGATGGTGGAACGTTACATTGGCCGAACTTGTCTCGAAATAACAAATTGTTCCAAAGTCTTAAATTAACTGAACGCTATCATAACATTTCATAATTTAATTATGATTTTAATATACTTGAAATAACTCAAATCATAATTACTAGGTTTAGGACTTGCATTTCATACGCATTGTGATTTAATACTGCGTTTTGTTATTTTTACCTGTGTAATTAAGTAAGGCATTTCCCTGCATTGTAAAACGTGGGACATAACATTTTACGTTTCACATTTACCAAACCCACCTGGAACGCTATCCAGGAGAAAGCCAGCAAACTGAGATATATATTTTGTAGACAATCTTACTGGGGATCTAACGCGCTACATACATAGCTCGTGTATAGCACACAACCCCACGCAAGAATTTTAACCTTCCCCATTTTTTGGCCCATAATGTAGCAAAATATTTATTTCCTATATTCGCATCAGTTTTTGCTAATTATTGGTAATGTTTTGAGATGATATTTGGGAAAATCTGTGACATTGGATTTAGTTCAAACTTATAGGTGTCAACGAGGTCTCCAATTTTAAGAACAATTTCCCAAGCCCGCGAGTTTACCCCAGAATCTCATTACAGAAACGAGCAACAATGAGAATGTCGAAATAATCAGAATCCCTCGAATATTCACAGACCAAAAATCCAAACATTGAACAAACTCGAGATAAGATCGTACATCGGTAAATATGTCAAAATACAAAATATGGAAATGAAACCGTCGACTAGAACGACATGTACACTCCTTATGTTTTTCGGCTAGCTGACTGTCTTACACTCCAGACCCACACAATATATCATCTCGAAACTGCTTTGTAAATATTGGATAGACCGCGAAATGCTTAGAACCAAATACTTCCATGTTATGCCGGAAAATTAACTAGGAAACAATTTAATCACGTGATCTCCTTAGAGAATACAACATGCATGCATGCACTATACTGTATATTGTATTCTCTAAGGTGATCTCTCTCTGGAAGAACTCATAACAAATATTTTTGGGAAGGACAAATACTAAATTCCAAATATGTCAAAAGTTTATTACCCTTGCCGGGAATCGAACCCG
>JAQFYE010005831.1:0-11462 GCA_034694305.1 Protaphorura glebata | reverse complement strand
AATATGTATAATTTTGTGGCTTCGCTTGCTGGCTCTTCTGTGGCGGACCCGGGACGGGACTACACACATCCTAGTTTAATAAAATAATTCAATGTTGTGGGTTTAAGTTTTACTAGCTTTGCATTGAACACTAAACGTACGAAATTGAAACACCATAACCGAAATGTAACCAAATAATCCAGTAATGCATTTCTTTAATTAATTAAGCAAATTAAGGTTGGGATGGTAAAACTAGAGTATAAGTTTGACTAGTAGGTATTGTGAGAAAAATCGAATTGAATTTGGCATTACACTGCACGAGTGAAGATAAAATTGGTTGATCCAAGAATAATTAACCCTATTTCAGCTTTTTATATTGAACGAATTACACAAAAAACTCGAAAGGCTTTACTGATGCTGTTGAAGGACGGCAAGAGGCAATTCCGCTCTAAGACCAATACCTTAATTTCCATAACTTTATAATCCGACAATTTCGTTGTACCCAATGCAATTCATTAGGACTTACAGGGTGTTCCACAACATAGACCTCTCGCAGGTAATCTCGTTTTAGGATGATTCGATAAACAGGACGCTATATAATCATGAGATCGCATGGACACATTTCCAATAAATTCGCAGTCAGAGAGGGCCAAAACTTGTAATTCAGGGTGTGCCAGAATGATGTAGCCAAATAAATGTTGATATAATTTTTGACCAACTGTTTTGAATTAAATGAGTGTATGATCAAATTGAAGCTGATGAACAAGCGCAATTAATAAAATTTACCACTAACGCTATTATGGCGAAGAGTGTCCGCCAATACACCGAAGCACTTTGGCGACTTTTTTAACATTGTCGCCGAACATGAAATTATTCCTTTTGTGCACCCATTACGACAATGTTAAAAAAGTCACCAAAGTGCTCCGGTGTATTGGCGGACACCCTTCGCCATAATAGCCTTTGTAGTAAATTTTATTAATTGCGCTTTTTCTTCAGCTTCAATTTGCGCTTACCATCATTTAATTCAAAACAGTTGGTCAAAAATTATATCAACATTTATTTGGCTAAATCATTCTGGTACAGCCTGTATATAATGGGTCAGGCATAACCATTGTCCCCCCTCTCGTCAGACCAAGTGGGTGGAGTCGGATAAAAAATGAGAAATGCATTTTGTAGAGAATCTTATGAAGGAACAGGAGAGCTATTCCGATTGAAAATCCGATCCGCGTAGCGGCACTGACGAGCGTTTAAGTAAAGATCGGCAAGAGAAGTCCCGTCAAGTCGGATTTTTTTGACAGAAACATGCCCAGAGTAACTTATTTCTAAAAATCTGTCGATACGTTCTTCTTTGTTATAATTTTATGCAATTTTTGAAATTTTGTTGGACCGGTTAGGAAAAAGTCGGTTTTTCGCTGGCAAGGCATGTTGGGGAAAAAAATCAGATTTTATCAACTAAATACCTTGCCACACTTACCAGCGAAAATCAGTAATTCGGTCCAGGGAACTTCAGAATCATGCCGACGGTTCAATTCCTGCACAGACTGGGAGAATCTGTACGTAGTTTAGTTTTATTTTATTTTACTGAAAACAAAAGCATTTAACATAAACTTGCAACAAATCAGTGGCAGAACTTGGGGTTATTTCGTTTATCGTCCGACAAAGTAATTGATGCAAAGCTTTGTAATAAAGAAAGCATTGTCTAATTGAAGTTTAAAAATTCTGACTGATCGCTAATTTTTTTTCGTCATTAAAGTTCGAATTGCTATTTCTTTATGTTCAAGATTAATTCCTTTCGGTTGGTTCGGCTGTTTGTAGCTCTGATAAATAAAAGCGAAGAAGCTATAATATAGTATGAGAGAACATTGTATATTAATATGACCGCGCCATCTCGAAAATCTGGAAAGTTGAACATTTTAGTGTACATAAGTAACAACTACTGTTCCATTCCAAAATAATAGGCGGCTGGAGATTCCATAACTACGGATGATTCCACGAAAACAACCCAGCTAAAAATTTTAGACAAATGTACAGGGCTAACGGACAAGTAAACAAACTATTTTCCCTTAGCAGCCGCCTATTATTTTGGAATGAACAGTAGCTTGTTCCACAGTCTGCAAAGTACAATGAGTGGATAATAAATACTTGAGAATCGTTTGAAAACTAAATCTAGGTAAATTTGAAATTGGTTTGGAAGAATTAAATAATGTGATTTGCGGTTCATATTTTACTACATGCGGGTTGACAGTTTGTTCCGTAATCATGACATAAATAGTATATGGATATCAGTCAACTCCAATTTTATATCCAGCTAAAAATTATGTATGAATTCGACAACAAATGTACTTCGTGTCTCTCCTACTCATATCATAACTTGAAGGACAAGTAAATGATTCGAATAAATTTCTACAGACACCACACAATGACTATGTAAACTAACTCAATAAACGAGCTAGTTCGTGGTGTTTTGCTTAAAATGAGTTCGACGCTGAAATTTAAGCTTTTTGACATTTTCGCTTACGAAGACACATTTTATAAGAAAACCGAAGTGGTTCCTGAAGACGGTCCGGTCCGTTCCCACCTCTAATCCGCTCGTATAGTGTAAAATTAAAAAAAATAAACCTCTACACGCCTGCCTTTTCGGTTGTCATGGTTATAAATCTATTAGCGGGTGTAATCTGGATTGACCCGAATGACCCGACTCTCCTAGTAAAACGAAGGCATTCTAGTCGTGTGTAGAGTTTGTAATTTGAGAAGAAGGTTTGATCCTATGATAGAGATAAGACCAAGTGCTTCCAATTTAAGACTGTGTAATGCACAATGTGTTTGTATGTTATAGACAAGTTATGTTATGACGAAGTTAATGATTTAAACTGTCAGTCCACTTTATAGTAGTACAGGTTGCTCCTTATCATTTTACTGTGTGAAGAGATTGATTACTCGGTCAGACAACCGCGGTTGCTTTGAAGTACGTTGCGTCTTCATAGGTTGTGCGCCATACAATTAGTCAATATTTTGTGCATTAATTGTTTTTCAAATTCAGGTGCTCTTCAACAGCTTTTTAGATGAAAGTCCGTTCCAGAATTGAGATGCTTAAAGGCATCCCTCATCATTTCGCAATATCTCCCCACTGGAGTTTTCCTCTGGTGTACTCACCAGGTAAAATCAATGGAGACCGACTAAATCTCATAACGCAAAATTAATTGGCGGAGGTTAACTAATGTGCGTAAAATACTACTAGTGTGTACATAGGTAATACAGATAAATGCTGATTTGAGTTATGAATTATTATGAATTAATTCTAACTTGTGCTTCATATTCATGTGAATGTCGAACACTAGACAAAAATGTAATGTCATGACTTGACTTGTACGTCTGATTAAAGTATTAAAACTGTTCGAAAAATTAAAAGGATAAAAAACAGATTACATACATTGCATTGATTGTAAATCTCTGAAGCCGAACCTAAGCGTGTATGCGAAAAGTGGGGACATCAATTTTATAGAGAATTATCCGTGTAACCTACTGCATTTCAAGAACTGATGCTTGTAGCAATACTGACAAGCGCATTGGTGAAAACAGCATGAAAAACTAGGTTATACTTGAAATTCTGATAGTTCTTTAACAACACACATCCGAAACAATTTCTGGTTAGAATTCCTACGGTGTTATACAAGTTCTATCATATTCTCAAATCTTGAGATAATAACAGTTCATATGTGATATTCTTGGATTTCATGACGAATTTGAAATTCTAGTGAAACTGTTTGCACTAATGTTGACAGCAAAATTCCTGAAAAAAGATTGAAATTCTTGCACATTGCCCATAACATGTTCATACTGATACTACTGGTAGTAAACACTGGTTATAATGGTTTAGTTTGTTATAGTGTTGATTGTAAGAGCCAAAAAGGTTGTTAGGCTAGGGCTGGCTGGTGGCAGGCAGAGGGTCCATTCTCCATTCCTCCACATCTTTTGGGCCGTGGGAAAGTCCACGGAACTCGGTTTCCCACGCACCAACCACCACCTGCCAAACACACGTCCGTCTTACGACCAGAAACCGTATGTCTACTATCGAATCTACGTCTTAAGAAGAAAAAGGGCCTGGCCCGAACCCGAAATCTTACTTCCAATATGTCTTGTCTTGAACAATTGACCACGGTCATAGTCACACGATCAACGGCAGCCAAGCCACCAGAAATCTTAATTTTTTTCTATCCTCATCGTACCCTGACCCAACCCGAAAGACGTGCGCGTAAAACGTGTATTATTATTATATCGTATTATAGTAGATGAAAAAAAAGGACCAGTCTTGTTACTTATTGTATTTCCTGGCCGCGTGACTAAAACACATGAATATGAGAATATGACCTTTCCTTTTTATTCCTTTCTTTTTTTTGCTTTCTTTAACGCGTGTTAATGGGAACAAGTTTTATTTATATAGACGAGCAGGTTAAGAGTATATTTGTTATTAATTAATTAATGAGAGGTAGATTGACGAAGATGAGTTTTTAGAATTAGACAGATTATTGGACACAAAATGACTACTTTTTAAAAAACATGATCACATCAAAAACCAATACCAATCGGAGAGGTTACGTCAAATGTCCTGAGCAAGAAATGATTTTCATCAAGGTTAAAATTTTTTGTAGCTAGAAATTTTGAAGCATTCAGACTATGCATGGCCTACTACCATAATCTTAACAAAAATTCCCCATGCTTAGATAATATAAAGAAATCAGATCATATTCTTCTCCAACGTACATGTCCAATAAAAATGAGGAAGGACACTAGAAATGAGAAATATTGAACGTTTGAACCTGATCCGAGTTTTACATTTCAAAAAATCATTTTTGCGTGAAATCTAACCTGAATTTTGATTTGCAATTAAATGTAGTTCCACAATATTAAATTGTGACGTTGATGGATGGTAAGAATGTCATAATAATTATTGCGAAAATCTGATGATTTTAGGGAAGTGCCGAGTTTTAACGTCTGACGAAATCGGCAATTATATTCCAAAAACCCTATTCTATTTTTAATAGATCAGAATTTGAGAAAATGTTGTGTATTCCGGAATTGTTCATTTTGCAATAATTAGATAACCTAGAAAATGGTCATTGCTTGAATATAAGCTCAGAAAATTTGATTTTATTACTAATTGATCTTACACTGCCTGCGCCTCTAATTAAGTGGGGTCGCTGTCGTGTCACCGTAGTTCTTGATTCTTCCAGATCGTTACAAAAACACTTGAATGTTAGACTTTACAATAATTCGAATGCGTCCTACCGAGACGAAAAATTATGTGTACCCTTTTGGAACAGTTTTCTCATTGTTCAGCATGGGAATTCAGTAGCAATAAATTTTCATTCTTTTCCAAAAATAAATAACTTAATCAATAAAATTACATTTGTGGAAGAATGGGAGTTGAAACTGCTTAAGAATTGTCAGCTGAAATATAACTTAATATTAAGAATCGGTGGAATTGGAGTTAATTCAATGCATTTGCGAAGAGTTCAAAAAATTTGAGTTCTTCAGAGCAGAACATAGTAAGACTGCGTTCAGATTTGAAATTCAGTTGAAGGTTGACGCATAAGCAACTGGGCTTGTGGGTAATGATTCTCAAACTAATTTAATGAATTTTGTAACTGCATATTCAAAATATTATTACACTGCCGTCTTTGAAGCGGTGCTACAATTAAAAATACCAAGCATCACTAGCGCAGGTAAAGTGCCCAAGAAATCTGTCCTTAAAAATATCGCTTTGCAATTTTATTCTCACGCAATGATACCAGAAGCTCCGTCTCACTCGCCACGAGCAGTTACATTGAAATAATTGGTATTGGTCAAAATTGCCCATAATTACGCAAATTCGAAGCAGGTAGCCAACCATGGCCAATGAACAGATAAACGTAATTTAGCGTTTGCAGTATTTTCCCGTGTGAAATCATATAGGATTATTATTCCAATCCCAATCAATTTATCCTCGGTTGCATGTGTCAAGAAAGGGCTTCTGGTACATTTCCGAAACAAAACTAGATTGACTGCCATGTCATGTCATGCGAATCAAATCAAAATCAAATTACATCATATCATCATGCACCACATTTCAAGATCAAGATCAAGATTCAAGATCATGGATCTAAATAATTAGTCATATCCACGATCCACGCAAAACTAATGCACGCTTTGTTGAAATCAGAAGACATGAGAACCAGATTAATTCGAATTCCAAATTCAAATTCCATTTGCAAAAAAATATACAAAAAGTTGCACGCATTAATTTCTTCAAGTCAGAAGCCAAGTAGCAGGTCAACCTTGTAAATAAAAAACACAAGGAATTTGATCTTCACATCGTTACTATTACGCACATGTGTAAATTGTGGGTTACATTACACACATTTCATCTGTCATCCGAGTTTACAATTTCTACAAGGAACATTTTCTGTATGTAAACTTAATATGGCTTCCATGGTTTGTCAATTCAAGAATTGTGGCCACCAATAAACTTTGAATCAGCGAGTGAATTTTCTCCACAAATGGAAGCTTATAGTTCGTTGCCATAATTTATAAAAATTAATTATAATTATACATCAGAACTTGTGTTAAGTTTATGTCAACTTGAGACGGGACATTACGGAGATTGAACACAGACAAATGGAACTCCCAAGAAGATTATCAATAGAATGTATATCTCATTTTTGTGTGCAGTGAGAAGTTCTCACCCCGAAAAGTAATTGTTTATGACATTTGGAGGTCATGCAATCCATGTTAACAGTATAGTGTCATCTCCACAGCCATTGTGTTGCCTTCCATACGGCCTAGGGAACGTACCTCATAGTTAGTTACAAACACCCTGTAGGGAGTAACTTTTCTAAAGCTGTCATGAAATCATGTCTGCCTGAGGGATTGACTTGCTCGGACTAAGACAGAAGGGCTGCCTCAACCACTACTGTACACAGGGCTGACAGAAATCGATTGATTGATTGATTGATTACAAAAGGTCAGGTCAATGTAGAGTTTTACATGTGAATAGCTTCCCTTATGGAATTCCGTCAAGGAATTCAAATTTGGGATAGAAAACAATGGAGATGCTAAAAGGCCAAGCATCCGTCACCCGGACGACGGACGAAAATGAGATTTGAGAAGAATGCACGCTCAACACCTGGCAGACAATTCTCACATTTTCTTTGCCTCGTGAATTTTCTTGAATGAACGAAAAGTGTGTGTCTGTAACATCTAACATGGTCTTGTACCCCTTTATGCGTATTTTAATTTAATGAATCACCGTAGCCACAGAAAACAACATTTGTTTCAAGAACATGACGAACTACGGACTTTGAAATGCAAATTCTCGGGCCAAGTCTTGCAAGGAAACCGCTTTAGAGGAAAAACTTAGAGGAGAAAATAATATTCGAGGCATGTCATGGTCGGGTCAAAATTGTAAATGTTTATTTTGCTCAAAAAAATTGATTGTTTATTTTTGGATTTTATCGATTTACATACATCGACATTTTTGTAGAGGCTTGTCTGTTTCAGGTTGCGATGTTTCAATAATTTCTAGCAGTGAATTAAATTTTGATCGGGCGACAAATTGGTCGTGCCTATGCCCAGGACACCTAATATAACCTCTGTTTTTTTTCTTAGTTGTTACCTTGTAAGTCATTCAGGAGGGCAAAGGCAAAGCTAAACGGAGGGAGTAGCAAACTGAATGTTTACAAAAAATGGACCTGGGGGAATAAAAAAGCGAAACAGAATGAAAAAAAAATCTCAAACCACTTGTGAATGTGTGGGAAAGTGCAACAGGTGTGAATAGCAGTCCCAAATCTTACTTGGGAAAACTAATGCAATGTAATGTTAAATGCAAGTGCATTTTTCTCGGATTTATTATTCATAGTCACATTCCAACCAATCCACACTGAGATCATTAGACTAAGACTAATTTGGAAAACATTCTCGGATGGAGGTTTTTAAAAAATGCACTACAATATATTCCATTTCGCATTTTTAATGTCTGAGAAAGTTCTAAATTGCATGAGTAGAATTAATGCAGGTGCAATAATGTAAGGGGTGCGGTGGTTGGGTACAAATCTCATGTAACGTACGTGTTTGAAATTTATCGGCGTAAGGAATTATTGGGGTGTGTTTGCAAGGGGATACGGGTGCTATGAAATTTTGGATTTTGATAATTTTTCAAAATAACAAATTTACAGTCATTAAAAATGCCGGAATAAAAGCCACACATTTTTTCGAATCTTTTCATGCGGTTTTTGTATTTTTATCTTAAGTGATTGTCTTCTCACAAAATGAATAATTAGGTCCGCCACCTGAAAGTTGAGATTGTTGTTGAATGTGAGACCGATGAAATTGTTTTTGTGTTAATGGAATAAGATTCGAAAGTAAGTACACAAGTAAGTAGTAAGTAATAATGTAGAAGCGTGGGAACGAAGGAGCAATTCATGGAAATTAAATTTAAAAAAAAATTGAGAATAATAATGACGACTGGACTGACTACATCCATGCCAAATTGAATAATTGAGTCCTCGTCTCAGTCACAAGTAAAACTTGTTTGATCTGTGTAATTGTTAGGTTCTGACAAAGATGAGATTTATTTCAGACTATCAATTAGTCAGTTCGTGGTCCGACCAAGCATATTTTCAAGTCAACTTTGAGATGTTGTGATGACTTTGATGTGCTAAACCTGCTACTGGTTCTAGCATTCATTACACATTAACTTTTGTTTTTATCAACAATTAATATTCCATCCAGTTGACTAAACTTCATCCAATCCAATCCCGCTCTCTCAAGTCATAATTCCTCAGGTTTTGATTACAAATAATTTATTCAAATTGTGTTTTGATACAGCGGTTTATAAATCGTTACCACTACGATTCGCCATTCCAGATTTTGACCTGTCCAAAATGGCATGAGCTTTTCCGCGTATTTAAAATTATTGTAAATACTTACTAAATCAGAACATTGAAGTCGACAAATATAACTAATTAAATTCGAATTTTTATTTTTAATCGCGCTAGTTAGGTTGAGAAGTGTTTTCTTAGACGAGTAATTAATTAATTTGTTGATTCAGAGAACACGAGCTATAAATCCCAGCGTAGTATGCATTTCTTTCTCTATGCACTAAGCCCTAAGGAAAATGCCACAAATGTAAACCTTTCATAAAGAATATATGATTTTGTTTAAAGAAAAGTAGAAAATACAATTTTAACAATGAAACGGACCACATTTGAGTAACAATAGGACGACGGCACCACTCATTGTTGATCCTAAGCCCAAGCCCTTTTTCCCATGATGTGTACTTCAAGTGTTTACTCAGTTTTCTTGTGGGTTTGCCATGCCATGAGGATGGCACATTCCACGGTTATCCCAACAACTACCCCTTAATTGTTGTCTTGTCATGTCATCTTAAAATTCCTTCTTTCCTCAAAATAAAAATGACGGTCAACAATGGAAACGGATTATAATGCGTTGCGGGTGCTGGGCTTCGGTCGTTCGTGTGCACTAAGCATGCCAAACTTAACAATAGAAAAGAGTTGAGCTTCTCGCTCGTGTCTATTTTTTTTGTGAAGTTTTTTAGAATTTTATATTACAATTTTCTGTCCAGTAGCTTGCTACTTCTCTATGATGCTCGACCAAATAATATATCTTAGTTGCTTCGAAAGGGTTATTCCCCACTATTAATTGTCCACTTCCCTGTTACTAGATGTACCTTCCCTAAGCTAAATGCAAAGCATCTCAGTCTTAGTTTTATATTATTTTGCATAAATCGACAATTGAGAGTTCTACAAATTTCGTAGATATCTCGACTTCACAAATAATTCTACAAGAGAATTGGGATATGGTTGCGAATGAAGAGTAAAAATCCGATGTGTATTGAGAATCTTAATTTTCTTCTAATTTAGGTTAGGAATAAAATGTTTGCCTGTTTTCATTTATTTCAAGATAGACCAGAAATTCCATTCTGATTTCAAGCTATTGGTCGAGGTGTTCGTAAGATCTAATTTAAATGTTAGTCTAATGTTAAATATTTTAAACATATTGCGTAGCAGAAATAAAAAAATTTTACATGAATTTATTCCATGAGTCTGTTTCTAAATATTTATTTGGAGTGGATAGAAGATTGACTTATAATCTAATTTAATGGCTCTTTGCGATCTATTACAACGTTCTAAATTTTTACGACTCCCGTCCTTGTTGGTTGTGATTGTGCAATACTTTTTCTTACAGCATTTCTTGAGTTTGATGATGTTACTCAAAATTTGTTTTAATTACTAATCGATTTTAAATTTAATAAAAATGCGGTTTTAGATATTTACATTAGAATACTAATTTAATGCCAAACTGGTAGTTGGAGTTCCAGACATAATTCAACAGCTAGACAAGACCTAAGGAAGTCTTTCTAAAATATTAAGAAATTCCATATATTTAAGGTGACGCGGTGCTTGGAAGTAAACATTCCCAACTCAACTTTCGAGTTTAGTTGTCACAAATGATATTTCCCAAAACGTGTATGAGTTATTTAAAACATGGATATTCAGCAAGTCCTTAAATCATAAAGCAATTAGCGAAATTCTAAAACCTTCATGAAAATTTTGAAAATATGGATCCCTGAAAATATATTTCCCTAACCTCATGCACTTTTTATTAAGTAAACACACTGCTATTCTTCCAAACGAATTCGATGAGATCATCACAAGGGCATCGTAAATGACACGAGGAATTAAATTTAAAATTACGTCCACTGTGGAATTAAATATTGGCAGATGACTCATCCAAGTACTCTTGGATTGTTTTGTATTACTTCCTCACATTCCGCTCTCACGCTTCAAACTTAATTCGAAAATCAAAACAAGTCATTATTCAAGTATTTGATTACAAATAAATCAATGTAGAAAACAAAGGATGCAATGGTTGGAAGTTGGAGATCATACAACTTTAAAAATAATTTGACTGCGTCGGATAAGATAAGAAAGAGGCATGAGTATAAATATTTATGAAAGAGGAGGTAATTTGACAGCGTGAAAATCCGCAATAGTTGATTTTCCCATGGAATGAATGCATCTCAGAATCCTTGCGAAACTGGATTCGCCGAATTGAAATGGAATCTGAGTCACAGCCACAACCACAGCCACAGCTCACAATAAAACTTAAAACGTAATTAGGAGAAATGCAACTTTATTCCCAATCCCACAGTCACGCAATGTCATGGAACTTGGTTGTAAAACACAATTATCGCATCTCGTGGATGAGATAATCTTGAAACATAGTGAGTGAGTGATGCCAAAGAATTATCTTTCCATTCAAGTCAATAATCGCAAATCCGTTCTGAAAGGTTGTAAAAGATAATCCGATTGACATTCCCTGACAGAAGAGCTCCGGGGAATCTCAAACTACGAGGGATATCCCATATGTTTTGCAATTACGCAACTGCGTAGTAAGTAGGACCTTGAATTGCGTTATAGTATTTT
>JAQFYE010005830.1:0-11463 GCA_034694305.1 Protaphorura glebata | reverse complement strand
TATTCGAAAAAAAATATGAGAAAGGGTTCAGGCGACTTTTTTGTATGATATATGTACAATTGAAATGGAATCCACCAAAAGTTTAAGTTCCTTGAACCGAATAAAATCTTTCACAAGAAATTCCACCGGACAATCTCGAACATCAGATTTAACAATATTGTCAATTGATCGTGAACTGAGTTACAAGTTGTATGAGAATCCTTATTTAGTGGTCTTTGAATTCGCAAAATCACCTGTCCAGAGACCGGACTTTATCTCGTGATTAAAATTATAATATCTCCCAAAAAATTTATTGTATAAAACGCGTTGTGAAAGTAAAATATTTAACGTTCCATTGTCTCATTATTATTTGCTTATAGATTAGAATTATTGGCTATTGCCCAATCGTTTGTGAAATAAATTATATGAGATAATATTATCAAAAAATGATTTTGATGAGAATCTCGGTTTATTTGTTAAATTTTAGGACCTACGGGTTGTTGGTAATGCGAAAGAGTAGAAAGTGATATGGAAATTATTTTTCCTTTCATACACATTGCCTGTCTATCACAATAATTCCCATTTGGATGGATAGATCGACTCCGGACAAGGAAGCAATTGAAGCCAATTGCTTGCTGGTCGTTCAAGTTATCATTTCCGGGTCTGCTAATTAATTAGTGGCAATCTGTCTCTAATGCATATTTCTCTGACTTTGAAAGAATGGAAAACAAGCATTTATTAATACGACAATCCAATCAATAAACAACAATCAACTAATGCGGGAAGGTTGTAAACTGATAATTACGATTTGTCCTAAACTTAAACAAAAAAAACAGACATAATTGTTGAGTGGTATGAACAGCCGAGTGAAGTCGAAGTGAATATAATATCATTGATATTTGAGCCAAGTAATGATAGGAACTGTTATAAACATTTCATAACCTTCCTCCTTCATTTTACGTTACAGAAATAGTACATTTAGAGTACATTTAGCACGCTGTTTCAAGGTTTTAGTTCTTTGGTATGTAATTTTGTTATGCTCTCGCTCCCATGCTCTGTAGGTCAACTTTATGACCCGAGTTTGACCAACAATCGGATAACCAAACTCTATATTTGTTCTCCGTCGGAAGTAAATGCAGGTTTATTGTCCGAAGTTAGCAAACAGGGAGACTAATATGTATTGTCCCCCTACAGCAGGGACACACCTGTAACTTTGTTGTCGCAATCCGCTCCGCTCCGCTCCGCTCCGCTCCGCTCCCTAGATCAGCCTCACGAATGGCAATCCGCTCCCGCTCCGCTCCCTAGATCAGCCTCACGAATGGCAATCCGCTCCCGCTCCCTACTAAATGCATGGAAAAATCGCTCCGATAAACTACGCTGCCAAAAAGATTTTCTTTCGTGCAATCTGCAATCCGCTTTGCTCTGAAATCGCTCTTTCTGAGAGTGCGCTCCAAAAAGTATGCGCATGCGACGAAGAAGGAATGGAGGTTTAGAAGAAAATGTGTACTACAATGCCGCGCTTATCATATCCCTTCTAGACTACACTCAATCACACCCAAACCGACGACCGGCCGAGAGAGACACGTAACATTTTAATCTGCAATCCGCTACGCTCCGCTCTCTGGGTCAGCCCCACAAATTACAATCTGCTCCCGCTCCGCTCCCAAAAAAATCTAAAAAGAATCGCTCCGCTCCGCTCTGATCCCAAAAAAGAAAAATTTGGTGCAATCTGTAATCTGCAATCCGCTCCGCTTCGCTCTTTTAAAGAGCGCTATCCCAAAAGTTACAGGTGTGAGAAGGAACCGCAATAGGTAAAATCAAGTGGAATACCTTGTTGGAAAGATCAGCTCAAGTGGGATCTCAAACACCAGATTTCAGTTCCATCTATAGGCGCGTTCACGCTGAGCGCGCGCTGGGACAGAAAAAGCGGGCTATCGCCATTTTTCAGCAGCTTTTTCACGGTCTTCCGACTGAATTGACGTGAAAACTTCAAAAAATTCGAAAAAAAAACTTCACCACCACATTCCCAAGTGGTTTCTGGAATATGTTGAGCCATAGCTCGACAATTCCTGAGCGAGTCTATTTTGTATCAAAATCTCAAATTTTCTGAAAACACCCGAAAATGAGATTTTTTAGACAAAATCGACTTGCTCAGAAATTGTCGAACCATGGCTCAAAATTTTCACAAAGGATTTGAGAACGTGGTGGCAAAGTTGGGTTTTCGAGATTTTGAAGTTTTCATGCCTCTTCAGGCCGATAAATATGAAAGAACTGATGAAAAAATCGAAATCGCGATTTTTTATTTTTGCGCGCGCTGCGCGTGAACGCGCTTTCAGACTGAGCTGAAATGGTGTATGAGATCCTATTTGAGTTGATCTATTCAACGAGCTGTCCCACATGGCTGTATCGTATCCGGAGATACGATGATGACAATACATATTAGTCACCCTATACTGAAATGTAAAACCTAGCGGAGTCGTAACTTATATATGAATTTTCCCGAATTTTTCTTTCCTTCGCATGCTTTAAATATCTTGTGCCCACTTTACACTCGATGCATAGTATTTTAGTGAAGTATCGAATGGCACGGACGTGAAAAGGTCAAGGTTAGTTAACTTTTTATGTGACGTAGTCATTATTTACAAGATTTTGTCAATTCGCGAATTAACTGACATAGTAATTTGGCAAATTGCATAAACGGTGGTCAAAAGTTATTCCAGGTTTCTCCGAGCTTCGATTAAATGTGGTTTATACTTATTTGTAGATTTTAGTGAAATGGAAACCGACACGCCATTTAACTTCGAGTCAGAATTTTCTACTCATTTCATTTCATAGTCAGCATTCATTCTCCTGCTTTGTAAACAATGAACACATTAGAGGCGCCCTAAAACCCGTTTTCAATAGTTTTAAGAATGATTGACAAAGTCGTTCTCAAAATAATTCATTTCTCGTACGGTTTGGCCTGTTTCACGAAATTATTGCCGTACGAATGGGACCGAAAATCACACCGCTTGAGGAATTCAGGACGTCTTGGCGTGTTGACTTGGCGACTGGTTGTAATTCTTATATTTGCACATGGAATTTTTCTGGTTGGCGCTTTGAGAGATCTGATTTTTATTAAAGCATCAGTCAACGACATTTGTTTGCATTTGGTCATGCTGATGGCCCATTCTCTCCTGTGGTTGTGCGAGATGAACCTTATGCACATCTACAAGGATTACCCAAACTTCATCAATCAGTACTTCGAATTTGTCAACTATATCAAATGTAAGTATAGGATACACTGTAAAGACTCCATAGCGAAGTAATCTCTACATAGCTGTTTACAGGGTGTCTTTTTTTTTATTTGGCCACCTATCAATTGTACACATTTCTTAACCATGCGCGCTAGAAACTTGAAATTTGGAACCTTTTCCAGCCCTTGAATTCCTCTTCATGAAAATTTTTCAAAATTTTTCAAAATGCTGAAGACATTGGATGTTGAAATGGATTTCAAGGATGGTTTCTCAAGAAAAGCAGTGTCAAGGAGATGAGAAACGACGGAATTACGGTATCACGCGGCACAGTGGCTAACATATTATACTCACGAGGAATGTGCTTAGGCTGTCCGACTCCGATTTCGCCCAAACTTTTTTTCCTGACCTTCACTAAAAACTACTATGCCGACGCACTACTCAAAATTCAATTTTTAAGAAAAAGTTTGAAAATTTTGAAATAAAGTCTGTGTTCTCAAGATTTTAGCATGGGATTTCCCATGGAAGTTTTCCCCAGAACTGATCTCGAGACGTAAAACTTTTTCAAAAATTGAAAAAAAGAATCTTTTTCAGAAATCCATTGAAATGTTTGGAAAAATGAGTTAAATGATGGAAAACCTCAAAACTTTGCATATTTGAGTGTACTTTCGCCCAGAAATCAATACTTCGTCTGTATTATTAAATTAATGTTGATTTCTATCATTTCCAAGGCAGAGATCCCTTCCAAGAGCCCTGACATCAGTCCCATGAATTTCATTAGATTCGGTTTCCTAAAACAGAAGCTCATGTGCAGACTGACATCCGAACTAGATGGCGTTTGGAAACTTCTCAAATCTTGCAATCCACTTCAACAAACAATTTCTTAGGCATTTTCAATTTTTTTCATGAAGAGTAATTTAAGGGCTGTTCCAAATTTCAAGTTTTTAGCGTACATGGTTATGAGATGAGAACAATTGACAGGTGGCAAAATAAAAAAGAAAACACCATGTAGTATATTTGTTACATTTAGGTACTCACATGCGCAATGACGCTCCACCTGTTAGCAGATCAATGGATACTTTAATCAAAATATTCACACTTGGAGGTGCGGGCTTTTTATTTCAAGTACTAATGTACTATTTATATGATCCGAGAGCCTCTTTCCTTGTGAGTACACTGATTTTGAACGAGACCAGTAGATGGTGGATGTACGTCCTCGCTTGGATACCTGTTATGTGGATTCACATCTTGCTAGTCGCATGCGGTTTGGTCTTCATGCCTCCGATACTCTCCATTGTGTCGACATTTATCTTTGTGACCAATGAAGCCAGGTTTAGTTTTGAATTAATTCTGGCTCATTTTATTACACTTATTATGCGGATCGCAATGTAGTGAGATCCGCATTAAAATCTTGACGGTGGTGTCCGTCCATCGGCACTCACGCTGCCGTAATTTTTGTTTGATCCACTTGAAACCAGGTAACGTGATCTGTCACGGCTGCGACTTTAAAATTTGACATTACTCCTTAAAACCTAACCGAAAATAGTCCGCCAGGCTCCTCCAATAATATTAGAAGAATATCGAAAATAGAAATCACTGTTTATAGGAAAACTTCTAACGGACGCCGTAGTTTGACTAAACAAATTTTATTCAAGAGAAACTGAATTTCAGTTGCTTATTAGCCCTTGGACGCAGTCCTGAAAAGAGCTTATAAAATCCCATTGTCCGTCCGTCTGTCTGGTGCAATGCTTTCAACCCACCTCATTACAATCCCAATCATATCAACCCAACTTAACTTCAAAATTGCTTTAATTTATATACCACTTATATAGCGCGATTACTAATTTATCTAAGCAGCGTACTCCAATATGACTCAGATACACTTAATAGAGAGCGACACCCAGTAATTTTTCTTCTAACCTTATTGTTATCATAAGGAATTCAAAAGATCTCCTGACTAGGAAGGTATATAGAACTATGTTATCCCAACAACGTTCGAGCACTTCTGGTTTTATTTCGCTCGAAACTCTGTTTAAAACTAAGCAGGAATTAAAATACCCCTGAGTGCTGGAGGTATGTAATAGTTATTAGATCACCACTTCCAAATGGCGGCTTGGAATCACCATGTAGCAGTCAGAAATCTGACCTCTTCATGACCCTAATGTTAAAGATATACACTAAGACTAACGCATTGGGCGAGCATGATTTTCGGTTTTGTCATCTCTTTACATTGGGCGGTCACATTATCTCACATCTCTACAGCAGGCGGTCAGATTTTTCGTTTTCTCTATTTTTTTAAATTGTGTGGTCAGACTTTTCGTTATGCTAAAAAGATAATCTGACCTCCACATGCCCCTAATGTCAAGCTCTGATCTCTTCAGGCCAATAATGTTGAGAAAATCTGACCTCCCCATGACCGTAATACTATAGATCTAACTGTCCCATTGAGTATATGTGGCAGCAATGCTTACTCTGCACTTACCTACGTAATGTTTTGAGATATATCGCTGACTCATGTTGCAGAGATAGGGCCATCTCACTACTTAAACGAATCAGCAATGCTTATATATATACTCTATAACGCAATTAGGTACGTAATGTTTACCACTCGCTTAAACCTCTCTGTCACTCTAACACTTTCTACAACCTCTTTACTACTCTCAACAACCTCTCTTCCACTCTATATGGGAAAAACAAGCATGAAAGAGGCGCGACGGTCGTTTCTCGTGCTCGAACATGTACATCACCAAAGTCTGGTGAGAGATTCTGCGAATCACACACAACTAGACGGGGTTTTCATCTTTTTCACTCGTCAAATTCTCGACCACTGATTTTTTTTTAATTAACCAAATTTCAGCTGTACAGACCACAAATTTTTCACAGATTTCAAATATGGATATCAAAAAATTCTGTGACACTCCTGAGTGTAGTGAAGTCGAGGTGAACTCAAGTGTTCCTTAACACCACAGAACAAAGGGCAAAATACACGTGTCACCCATCCAAGCCTAGCTTCCCTCGTTTTTCATCTCACACTCTCGTTCTCCCTATAACTTCTCTTCCACTCTAAATTAGCACGGGCTGTCACAAAGTGGTGACTGTTTATTTCTTTTTTCCTTTCTCCTCGACTGGCGCGGCTGGCCAAAAACCAAACAACCTCGCCATATTCAATTTTTAGAAACCTTACATTTTAATAGTAAAATTTGCAACAGAGATGGTGTATAACATTCTCTGCATAGAATTTGGGAAACTCATTTCACATTTGGCCACATTTTCCGCACGCGACAAAATCCTTGGCCTATTGCTCCGGATATACTATTTTTGACATCTCTGCTAAGAAGAGAAACGAATTCTTGGATATTAATATCATTATTTCCTTGCAGACCTGGGAAGTCCAGTCTACACACACATGAAAGAATTTGTGAACCTTCCACCGCATTCCCTATTTACAAGCGAGTCCAAATTCTTGTCATAATACTCAACAACTTTATGTATAAAGTGGTTTTCCTTCTGGTCAACGTAACTCCTGCAATGAGCGTCCTTTGTAATTCTGCCATTGTTCGATTACATCAGCACATGTCTCCTGTCGCGATTGGAATGTGCGGAGTGATTTCTTTGTGCTGTGCCGTATTTCTGATCGCCATGTACATCAAACTGAGTGAAGTTCTCAGCGCATCTAAGGGATTTGTAAATTCATGGAAAAAGTATGGCCAGCAAATGAATCCGTACGATAGGAGATTGATGGGCAAGTACATACGCGCTTGCAAACCCATCAAATTTGAAATTGGACATGTAGGTTTCTTCAGCAAATCATCAACACTACGTGTAATTTCGAGAATTTTATACTACACCAGCAAGATGTTGCTCACTCTGAAAAACTGACTTGCAAATGGTAAAATGTTGTTTGAATAGATTATTTACGTGAACTTGATTAAAAGTTGGTTCCGATTGGAGGTCTCCAATTTATAATCAATATTTTGATATTTTTGAAGCAACAGCTGTTTAATTAAAATTGAATGCAAGCCAGAGCGAGAGTCTAGTTAAGCCTGATCCAGTGCTGTAATTCAAAAACCAAATGTGTGCTCAACCACACATTTGGTGATTCATGTTATCATTTCCGGGTCTGTATATATTAATTAGTAGCAATCTGTCTAGTGTATATTTCTCTAACTCTTCGACTCTGAGAGAATGGAAAGCAAACATTTACGACAATCTTTGAGATGCGATGTAATGCGATAAAGGTTGTATGCTGACAATCCAAAACTTAAAGAAAACAAAACATAATTGTTGAATAGTATGAACAGTTGAGCCAAGTAATGATGGAATTACATTTTGTGGGTTAAATATAATGTTTCATGTTTTTAATTTCCTGGTGTGTAATTTTATTATGCTTTGAGGTCAATTTTGTTTTACTACCTGAGTTTAACTTGTAAATTTGGATAACGGAGCCTTATATTTGTATTCCGTCGGAAGTAATTGCAGATTTATTATCCGAAGTTAGCATGCCTGCACGGATAAGGAAAATATGTACTGGAATGTGAAGTCGTAAATGATATATTATGACGTTTTCCCGAATTTTGCTACTTTCCTTCGGTGATTTAAATATTTTGTGCCCACTATACACGCGATACATAAAGTATTTTAGTGAAGTATGTCGGATGGCACGAACGTGAAAAGCTTTATGTTATCTAACGTTTTCTATGTGTCGTAGTCATTATCTACCAGATTCCGTCAATTCCTGAATTAAATGCCTAAGTTATTTTGCTAATTTCTTTTACGCTGGTCAAAAGTTTTTCCAGTATTAATAACACGAAAAAAATCGTATGTATGTGTACAAGTCACTTAATAAATCCTAGTTTTTAAATTGAATAAGTGAGTCAGTTTTAAATGTCTACAACATATCATCCATTTATTTGAAAACCATCTGACGTCTACATATTGGTTTCTTCAAATAAAATATTCGGATGTTGTTAAATTTTTTAGTAAATAATTCATTTTTCAGCACGGATTGCACGTGTGGCTTGTCTTTTATTAAACCAAAAACTTCTTCAGGGGCTTGTTAAATTGGTTAATTAAAATATTTATTGTTGAAATGGAGAGCAACACGCCATTCAACTTCGAGTCAGAATTTTCGACTCATTTCATTTCCCAGTATCCTGCTTTGCAACAATGAAGTACACATCAGAGAGTATCACAGGTTCCCCAAAAACTGCTTTCAAAGTTACGACGTTACGAGAAAGACCATTTTCAGAATTATTGACAAAGTCGTTCTCAAAATCATTCATTTTTCGTACCATTTGGCCTGTTTCACAAAATTATTGCCATACGAGTGGGACCGAAAATCACACCGCTTGAGGAATTCCGGACGACTTGGGGTCTTGACTTGGCGGCTGGTGCTAATCCTTATATTTTTGCATGGGATATTTCTGGTTGAGGCTTTGAGAAATCTAATTTTAACGAAAGCATCAGTCAACCACATTTGCTTGCATTTGGTCATGCTTATGGCCCATTCTGTACTGTGGTTGTTTGAAATCAACTTTATGCACATCTACAAGGAATACGCAAACCTCATCAACCAATACTTTGAATTTGTCAACTATATCAAGTGTAAGTATAGGATACACCGTAAAGAGTCTTTAACGAACTACTCCTGATAGCTCTTTAGCATATTTGTTACATTTAGATACTCACATGCGCGATGACGCTCCACCAGTGGACAGATCAATGGATATTCTAATCAAGACTTTCACATTTGGAGCTGCGGGGGTTCTAATTCAAGTACAAATGTACTATTTTTATGATCCGAATGCATCTTTCTTTGTGAGTTCATTGATTTTGAACGCGGCCAGCAGATGGTGGATGTACGTCATCGCTTGGGTCCCTGTTATGTGGATTCACATCTTGTTCGTCGGATGCACATTGGTCTTCATGCCTCCGATACTCTCCATTGTGTCGACATGCATCTTTGTGACAAATGAAACCAGGTAGTTCTGAATTAATGCTGACTATCTTTATTACACTTATTAAGCAGATCGCAACGTAGTAACGCGTTGACGGTGGTGTTCGTCCATCAGCGCTCGAGCTGCAGCGAATTCTTGTATATTAATATAATTATTTGCTTGCAGACCTGGGAAGTCCAGTCTACACACACATCAAAGAATTCGTGAACCGTCCACCGCATTACTTATTTACAAGCGAGTCCAAATTCTTGTCATAATAATCAACACCATGATGTATAGAGTGGTTTTCCTTTTGGTCAACGTAACTCCTGCAATGAGCGTCCTTTGTAATTCTGCCATTGTTCGATTACATCAGCACATGTCTGGTGTCGCGATTGGAATGTGCGGAGCAATTTCTTTGTGCTGTGCAGTATTTCTGATTGCCATGTACATCAAACTCGGTGCAGTTTTCAGCGCATCTAAGGGATTTGTAAATTCCTGGAAAAAGTATGGCCATCAAATGAATCCGTACGATAGAAGATTGATGGGCAAGTACATGCGCGGCTGCAGACCCATTAAATTTGAAATCGGACATGTAGGCTTCTTTAGCAAACCATCAACTCTACGAGTAATTTCAAGAATTTCTTACTACACCAACAAGATGTTGCTCACTTTGAAGAACTGATTTGCAGACGGTCAAATGTTGTTTGAAAGATTGTTTACGTAAATTTTTTTAAAAGCTGGTTCTGAGTGAAGGTTTCCCATTTGTGATCAATCAAATTTTTGGAATGTTCGTGGTATGTGTATCATTTAAATTCGATTCAATTTATTAAAATACAACGCCGCATACCATTTACCTCCAACACACATATATGCAACACAATATGAAATATTTAATTTTTTGTAATGTAGTACGATTCTAGCGCTCCACTAAGAAATTAAGTACTGACCTTATTCAAATCAAAGCAGAAACGCGACTTAACTCCAGAGTCAAATCTTCCTACGTATTACGTACAACATTAAACAAATATAAAAATAAACCGCGCAAGCGCTCTGCAGAAATGCTGATCGCACTGATAGGAAGAGCGCAGAGAGAAGAGAATGAGGAAACCAATAGAAAAGCGAGACAACCACAGAAATGAGGGAGGCAGAAAGAGGACGAAATAAGAGAGACAAGGGCGAGAGAATGAAGAGCGAGGAAGATAAGGAGAATGTAATCATGTGTAATTTTTCGATTACGGTTTGTGTTGACAAATATAGTAATAGTTCATACACTACTGTGCAGCTGTTCATGCCGATTGGAAGACAACAAAAAATTATACAAACAAACAAAACCAAAAAAATGTTTCTCGTCGGAAAGGTCTTAGAGTATGTAATAGAGTATATATTAAGTACTCTAAGGTAGAGGTCGATTAAGATAGCACTGCACGCTGAGCACATTTAAATATGGAAGTATACCCCATGTAGTCACACAGTCAGGTCATTGTCTAACGAACTCGACGCGAGCTATGACTCTAGTATCAAGCATATCAAGTTTGAATTCGATTATAGAAGAATTCCTAGAGTTATCGTGCCTCCAGACAGATGGAGTAATATCTAAATTAATTCTACGAACTCGTCATTTGGTTGCCGTCTTATGACACTTATTGAAGACTAAAGTTTAGCACTTTGTCTTTAGGTACTGAGAATTGTAATAATAATCTCTCGGACCAAATGTTTGTAACATAAGGGAAGTGAAAAAGCCGTCAATCTTAACAGGCGATTGAATACGGAACTTACAGTGTCTTGATTTATATACCGCTTCATATTGATCAGCCTTAAATATTAATTGTTCGGATTGGACTTCAACAGACTCACTCTTATTATGTCACAAAGCAGAGAGCACAGAGAAAAAAGCCGTTACTGCAAGAAATCATGTTGAAAACTGGGTTTAGAATTTGTTTTACACAGGAGTTGTACTGGTTGTCAGGGTATTTTGAGTATGCAGTTTTACAAATAAATCAACAAGACAGAAACCAAAAAACCAAAAAATAGTTTTTCGTCGGAGATTTGATATTGTTTCCGACTATGTTGATTAAGATACCGCTGCATGTTGAGCAGTTTTAAATAGTAGAGTACCCCTAGTAGTAGTTCGATTTTGCTGGCTAACGAACTTGACTGGAGCTATGGCGCAAGGGTTATGCATATCAAGTTTGAAGTGGATCAGAGAAGAATTACGATAGTTATCGTGCCTGTAATTGGGACTTAATGAATTCTCAACAGTTTTCACAACCCTGGTCAATTGAGTATTTTTCTTTATCGATGCTACTCGCCTG
>JAQFYE010005829.1:0-11463 GCA_034694305.1 Protaphorura glebata | reverse complement strand
GACTCTTCTTCCGGAGTATCAGATACAATTGAGTCGACGCTAAAGTAACTGCGAATTTCTCCAGGAATCAAGTTGACGATCTTGTCATTTATGATTAGTGTGTCGTGGTTTTTCGGTGACAAAATTACTTTGTTTGTGTAGCCTTTGTTATTACTTGAAGAAAAAGAATCTCCCAAATATGGAATTCACGATATCCTCAGTTTCAATCATTGACGAAGGTACCTCAATGATATCTTCTGCTAATCCTGTATCATTTTTCAAAGATCCATCACCAATGTGTAATAACTATTTGTTATGGTCGGTATTGTTTACTCCTGTTCTCATATTGTCTACCAAAGTAATTTGGGTTACATGAGTCCACAGGCTACCGGACTTGACACATGCCTCAATAATTTTTGTTTGTGAACCGTGGGGTACAACAGGTAACATTTGTCAAAAATCTCCTCCTAAGACCAAGACTCTGCCTCCAGACGGTAATTTTTTATTCATTAGTTCTTGTAATAAAATATTAATACAACGGAGTGCTTCAGCAGATGCCATGGACGCTTCGTCTATGAGAAGTAATGAGGCTTTTTTGACATTGTCTGGTTGAGGACCTGTGAGTCTCATACTTGATACAGAAGTCTCAAGCATAGGTACTGGTAGTTTGAAACCGCTGTGCATTGTACGACCACCTTCAAGTAAAAGTGCCGCAATTCTAGTAGTAGCGTGCGGAAGGACAATTTGACCTTTCGACCTAACCCAGTGCATGAGTGTATTGTACAGGTAGGTTTTACCAGACCCTCCGGGGCCATCTATAAAGAAGACTATTTTCGGTGTAGCAGTATTTTCAATAGAGTTTGATATTAAATCAAACGCACGTTTCTGCATTTCATTTAGTGTTTGTATTTTAGTTTGCGCTAAATTCAATTTATTTTGAATGTTGTAAGGAGAGGCGATAGGTAAAACTGACATAGGTTCAGGATCTTTAATACCTCGTTCTCCGAGCTTCATACCATGATATGATAAAACTTCCTGGATCTCAAGAAAAGCCATTTGTTCTGCGACCAATTTTGTATTGTGTGCTGCGAAGCCTTCAATCATGTAAGCGTTATGGGCATTCCACAAATTCGGAGGTTCACTTGGATTACAGAACACCAAAATGAATGCGAAAGTTCGGCGAATTTGTTTTGGCATAGCAGTCATGCAAGCCTCATTGAGGCAGTTGTGCCATTCGGTGTCATCTGCCAGAAGGTGACGGCGCGATGCGGCATCTTTAAATGCTTCACAGACTATGCCATCAACAGTTCGGAGGTTCTCAAAACTTGTTGCTCCGCGTACGTGCAGAAGGAGTACTCGCATGTAGAATTTTTATTGGTGTCTAGAAGATGCCGAGTACATACGCGAAATGATCTTATCACCACCTCTTTGACGTTTTTTGTAACCACCCTTTTCAAAGACAAAGTGCTCAGGGAGTTCAGTATATGAGTACTGCTTAGCAGTAGCACCTTTTGTGTTCAACCCGAACCAAGCAGTAAGGGTTGTGTTACCCAGTGCTGAACGTTGTAAAGCCAAATCCTCCTGTCCCGGTGTGAAGTAGACAGATTGCTGTAGAGGCAAATGACATGTCAATTTAATAACAGCATGTGAACGTCCAAGCATTTTATTTTCTCGTAGCCGCCAAGCTCTTTCAGGAGCACTGACGTGACGTGTGTCCTCGTATTTACTAACTTCGTCATAGTCAAAAGTAGAGGGTGGTCCGTCAGGTTTATGACGTACATTTATAGTAGCACAGTCGTATCCTTTGAAGAGGTATTTGAATAAATATTTTAAACAATCTATTGAAGTGCAAATTTCAACATTTATATTCGCGTTGTATTTTAGGCTGAGCCAAGGATTGTACGGTACAACCCATGTATTATTAATCGGTTTCTCATTGATTATACATGGCACTAGATCTCGTCGCCGATATAATGGCCAACCCTTTTCTAGGATTCTAGTGGTATTGCTGGAATTTTTTGGAAACTTCTTTTTGCATTTGCCGTCTGAATCCATGCACGGAGAATTTGGCTTCAAAATTTCGCAAGGTGTATGTATCACACATCTCGTAACAATTTCGTATAACCTAGGGAATTTTGTCTTCTTCAGCAAATATCACCAGGATATGAGCGTGTGGAAGTCCCCGTTTTTGAAATTCAATGACATAGACATATGCGACAGATTTACCAAGGACATTGTTGTATGTAATGTCATGCAGAAGTGCGTTAGGTTTAATGTTAAAGGCCCTTGCTACCAAATCCGGTTGATCTGATGGCGTTTGGCCTGGCGACAAGTTTGTCCTAATTTCATCCCAATTAGGGTTACAGGTGAACGTAATGGAGGGGTCAGGTTTCCCATATTTGGCTACCAAAGCCATAGCGTCGCGGTATTTCTCACGCATATTACGCGGAGAACCTTGGAAAGTAGATGGCAAGATTACTTTTTTCCTGCTGGAACACCGGCTGCATCGGCAGCATTGTTAATGTATTTATACAGTCCTTTGTACTGCTCAACCCGTAGCGTGGATTGTTTAATCCTTATAAAGTTGAGGTTGTTAGCCTCAACTTGTAAATGACTGTCAACAATCCACTGTTGAGTCAATTTTCCTCCGTATAATAACGGATTGAACTCTTTGCGAACAGCGAGTTGGTAAACTTTCCATTGTAGCATGGAAACGTTGACTCTTGGGTTTGCAGCTGTAGATACAACAATTATGTGACTTTCTTTTCCACCGTGCCATCCACTTTCACCGTAAGGGTAAATTTTTATAGGTCATTGGATACAAACGACGACTTAGAAAATGTATTTGAACAAACATTTTTCCGTCCTCTGGCTTTTTGGGATAAACTCTAGCATCCCTTTTGTATGGCGGTTAACCGCTTTGGTCGGCCGTAAAAACCATTGCAACTTCATTGCATGTAGGAAGGTTGTACCTTCTTTGGTCCGGAATGACTGCAGCACCTGGAGAAAGGCGAGTCAAAACCATTGAGACTTGATACTTTGGTCTATGTTGCGCAATGGCCTTGCGATTCTCTTCGTCTTCCATATCACGAAGCATTTTGTATGATTTGGCGTACGGATTAACCCTACGCATAATTTTGTCGATTTCTGTGAGTATCCCGCGCCTGCAGCTACTATTTCCGGCATGCTGAATTCTAATATCAGTTCCCATCGCCGAGTCAAGTACATACAACTGAGCATACTTGGGTTGCTCCCCTTCAGCGGGTTGTAAATGAGACGTCCTATGGTATATTTGACCATGGACTCTGAAACAGTAAGGGCCATGCCCTGGTGGTACGGCTATTTGAGCACCCATTGAGGCAAATGCCAGTGCGCTATTGTAGGAACGAATATTGTCCTTAAAGTTCTTGTAGCCCGAAACGTTTTGGTTACTCAAGATTTCTCTCATCTATGGAGGGTAGGGTCGCATTGCAGGTAACCTGACCTTACCCTTGTGACAACAGTTCGTAAATTTGCCATCACTTGGCATTTCATCAGCAAAATTCAAGGAATGACAAAATGTGCATTCCACATTCATGGGTCCACATGAATGCACTAGGACAGTATTTTTGACCAGGTTTTCTTGAACTCCGCATTTGTATAATAAAGCTGTTCTATTTATACGTCGTCTAGCACGAAGAACAACCCTTTGCTCAGTGGTTGCATTAGCCAAAGTATTTCTATTACGTTCTGCGTTGGCAATATGTCTTGTCGTTTTTTGCTGCGGAGTCTCATTTGCCAACGAGTTTCTATGGCGTTCTGCATCAGCATTAAGTCGTGTGGCTTTTTGTTCTGGTGTTTCATTAGCCAAAGCATTTCTATGGCTTTCTGCATCAGCATTAATTCTTGTGGTTCTCTGCTCTGGTGTCTCTTTGGCTAAAGAATTTCTACGACGTTCTGCATTAGCATGAAGCCTTTTGGCTCTTTGCTCTGGCGTCTCACTTGCTCGGGTTCGCCTTGTTTTGTCGGCGTTTTGGCGTCGCTTCCGCTCTTCGGGTGTCTCGTCCTCCATACTAAGGAATAAGAACCTCGAGTGAGGTTGTCGAAGGACCTCGGAAGAGGTTCTCAAAGGACTTCGAGTGAGGTTGTCGAAGGACCTCGAGTGAGGTTGTCGAAGGACCTTGAGTGAGGTTGTTGAAGGACTTCGAGTGAGGTTGTCGAAGGACCTCAAGTGAGGTTGTCAAAGGACCTCAAGTGAGGTTGTCGAAGGGCCTCGAGTGAGGTTGTCGAAGAGCAGATATTTTTGGTCCTAAGAATGACTGTTGGTTTTTGGTCCTAAGAAGGACCGTTGGTCCTAAGAAGGACCGTTGGTTTTTGAGTCATAATAGGCCAACTATCACCTCTCCCTATACGGCAGCATCCTACCAAAAAAATGAGATTAGATCGCATAATTTTATTATAATATCGCCGCATTACCCTTAAATTTGATGGGAAGCAGTGACACGATGTCCTGACCTAAGGCAGTCAACGCCAGTGAGAACTGCTGACCTGAAAATAAAATTGAAAAAAGTTTGAAATAACTTGTATTTATTTGAAAACCGTGGACTATTTTTTATTTAGTGACCTCCATGACAACAATGGTGACTTCCGAGGTCAGATCCTAGGTCACAAAAATTTGTTTCAAGTATTTGTTCAAAAGGAAATTTCGAAATAACTTTGAAATTATTTCAACGCAGGGTTGTATGGGATTTGCATGCTCACCTATACGTTGGTGACACTCCGACAGGGAATAATTTAATAAGTTTTGTTAGAACCAAATCCAAAATTAAATATTTAATTTAGAACCAAAGAAGTTAACATAGAACCAAAGCTTTCTTCCTTTTGGTTCTGAAATGACTTTATGGTTCAACGTTGACTTATGCTGATTCTGGTTCTAAGTTTTTTTTTTGGTCTTGATTCAACAAAATTCAAATATAATTCAAATGAAAAAAATTAACTTACCTTTTTAACTGGACATCGACTTGAGGTATGTGTGGTCGCTTTGGCTTAGGTTGGCGACGGCAAAATAGAGTTGACCTTGACTCCCTGGCAAGAGTTGACCTTGACTCGCTGGCAAGAGTTGACTTAATCTCTGTTCTCGGACAGATGTCGGATTGTGCGGAGTGCGGATTCAGTTGAATTCGTGGTGTGCGTGGTGAAGTTGAATTTTCCCCCGACTCCGAAATCAAAGTCGCGGTGACGGTGCGGTGGTGTGAGCGGAGTTGGCAGTGGATGAATGAGTTCGTTTTGATTTTTGAAACGGGAGGACGGCAGTGCATGCACGTGACCTGAGAAGCGTGAGTCGAGAAGAAGGAAATTGGAAGCGCGTAAGAGCGCGCTACCTCGCCTGACCTGGCACAGACAGAAATATACATACGGCTATTCTATATAGATATAAACAGGACTTACTTTCATGACAAGCTTCGAGCGCCTCACCGGTCAACGGCTCACCGTTATCGTCCTCGCGCTGACGGCGGACTCGACAGACACGATGGCCAATATTTAAATGGCCATGATTACAAAGAAGAATCCCTTCATTTTCACAAAATTGATTACTAAATTGTAACTTACTGGAATTGGCAAGTGACTTTATGTATGGTGATATTTTTGCCGAATGATTTGTTTAAATATGGCCAAGAAATCATCAAACCACACTCCACATCAAAGCTGACGGTATTAGGCAGGAGCAATTAAAATTAATGACGGGTCGCAGTCGCAGTCATGCGAATTTTAATGATGAATGACGAATTCAATATTAATGGCGAAGTGATGTTGGCAAATTCTTAATTTTTTTGGAGAAGTGAAGTTGGAAATTCTTTTTTTTGAAGAAGTGAAGTTGGCAAATTCTTTTTCTCTGAAAAAGAGTAGTTGGAAATATTTTAATGTATTCTAATTATTCTAATCTACTTTTTATACTCCTCATTCCATTTACTTAATCTCATTCTTCTCATTTACTTCTATCGCCTCATGTCATTTATTTCAGTTCTTTCTTGCTTGGTGAAACTCAGTCATGTCGGATTGTCACGTGAAGTATTTGGGCTCGGGTAAGGGAAAAGTCACACTTAAACTTGCCAATCGAAGTTACACCTACACACCTACACAAAAAGGAGTACTAAGAAGGGTGTTGAATACTACAATTGCAATCAACGAGCACTGTGCACAGCCTCAATTATATTCCTCCATAAATGGGAGGTGGTCTGAAGGGAGAGGAAAGGCAATGGTCTTCATTCCTTCCATGCAAAAGATTCGAACCGTGCCATTGCAAAAAATTGCAATAGAACAAGCGTTTCTGTTATCGGTTATAACTATGAACCACAATGTTCAGAAACTCTACAAAATATACAGACAAAAGTCCAACTCTCAAGGAATGGATCCAATCAATTGCTGAACACGTAACTCGATCACCAGTGATTATAATTCATTTGTTACCAACAATACTTAACTATTCATTTTTTTTATTTGTAATAAATCATTTGTTTTGCCTACTTCACTCCCAACTTCACTTTGACAGTTTTTGTTTAATTTTCCAACTTCACTTTAACGGTTTTTTAATTTGCCAACTTCACTTTTTTTTTAATTTGCCAACTTCACTTTGACGCCTCTCTTTAATTTGACAACTTCAAAACGGCAAAAGTTGGCAAAAAAATATTTTTTCCAACTCCAGTTTTGCCATTCTAACATCTAATTGTCGAATTATCATCAATCGTAAAAATTATCCAAATGAAAGATCAGACAGTAGATATAATTAGTTGGCACAGATTCCTGCTAAATTTAATTCGTGCCATTTTCTACCACTTTGGTGCAAGTGTGTAAATTCGATGGACAGGATAATTTTGTCTGCTTTTCTCTTAGAAATTAGACTATTATTTGTGAATTTAGTGTAAACGGTCCGGAAATTATGCTTTGCTTCTGATGACCGCCTTCATGCCTTTCATATTTAATGAAGAGAAGACGCGGACACGGCAGAAAGTTTAAAAGGACTGGGGGCACCCATAGGTTCAGAATTTAGAGTAGACAAGGCTGGGCAAGATTTATTTTGTTATTTGATTCTGTATTAGTGTCATATTTCAGATCATTCCGAAATACAAGTTATTCAAACTGGTTGTCTTAACATGAAAGACAATAAAATACACCAGTTGAGATTTACATTCGATGACGTAGACTTGGAAATAATTTCCAGAATCTAGAAATGCGGAATATTAAGATAGAAGCTCGTTTCCGCCACCTGCATGACGTCAAATATAATTTAGTTGACAGGTTAAGTCGAGACTTCCTAATAAGACTGACCAGTTGCAGTTGGTGCGTGACTATATAACTTCACGAACTTTGGACAAACGCGGTTGAAATTGCCTTTCTTATGCCAAAAATTTTAAAAATCCATACATAGCGGAACACATGTCGCCGAGCGGTCAGTGAATTACCCAGAATGGGTTATGGATCAGAAAGTATAGGGGCGGGTGCATGGGATAATCCCCCTCAGAGCGATTTGGCTCAAATTTTGTACAGTTGTAGGCGTTGACTTGTCGAACAAAATGACTGAAGGGTCACCCCCAGGAGGCGCCAAAATTTGGTGTGTCGTTGTCTCTTAGCCGAGAAAATGACGTCTACAAAAGTTGTTCCACTTGTTGAGAAACAACTTTCCCTCTAGCGTTTTCCTCTTTGGTCAAAGGTGGTGGTCACAGGTCAAGGGAACGATCTCATGTCAAGTCGTAGTATGGTTCATGTGACATCCATCCTTGACCGCACACGAAAGTGTGGGAGGGAAAAGTTGTTTGACTCAACAAGTGGAACAACTTTTGTAGAAGTCATTTTTTCGCTTAATAGGAAACGACACACCCAACTTTGGCGGCCACTCCGGGTGACTCGAGGTCATTTAAGGGTTAACGTCTTCAGCCATTTTGTTCAATAAGTACAATTGTGCAAAATTTGAGCCCAATCGCTTTGAGGGGATTTTTCCATGCACCCGCGCGATATCCTTTGCGGTCGGTTTACCGACATTGCATTTCTTATTGTCTGTACAATATTTAAAATCATGAGAAATATACAATGAAGCATTTAAATGTCGAATAACAGAAACAAATAATATCTTGAGCTAATAAACCGTAGGACGATTGTATTTATGTCCGAGCGATATATTTTCTTTAATACTTCGAACTAGAAGTATTTCCGACACACCGACATATTCAGAGCATGACGTACCCTCTCGAGAACCCTGCTTTCTCACCACATTTACTAGTTCACTCTTTAGTTTCACCCAAAGAGTTTGAACTGGCTGTTTCGCTATTACGGGTATAAGGTGAGCCGGAGAATACAGAACTGCTCAGAATTGAATACCTACCTGAATCCACATAATATAAGGACGACATCCTAACTGCACACTTCCAAGCCATTTTCCTCATGAATAAAACAACTGCATCTTTACCAAATTTTCACTACTTGGTCCAAATCCAGTCTCATTTCCGTTTCCATATTCTGATTCGCCAGAAAAAACTGAATGGAATGATAAAATTTTTTATCAAATTAAAAGTAGAAATGTTTTTTTATTTTAGTTCAACTTTTTATTGAATTCTGTATCTTGTAACATTGGTCGGGAAACCAGGTTTCCGTAATGCATTGGCATGAGATGCCCGACCAGACAAGAGAAGAGTTGTTAATTTTGTTGTTTACCAGTTCTCGTTTCTCCTCACTTAAAACCAACGGTTCTACCAATGGATTCTTCTAAAATTAGTCCGCAGTTCTACAAACAAGTTGCTCAAGATATTGATAAAGCCAAAATGTTTTGACGACAAATAGTAGCTTTTACAAATCGGTTTATGGCGGTTTATGTTGCCACATGATCCTTCGCTCAAACATTGTGAATAGAATTAGCATTCCGGAAGGTTGGATTATAGACTTACCTTATGAGAAAGGAATAAACCAGTACAAGTTACCTTGATTATTGCTATTACTCGTGTGACAATCAATAAGGCTGGAAGACTAACTTTTGCACGAATTCTACTTGGTCAGTTATACAAAGTGTCCACGAAAAAGCGCACAGTTGTTTGAAGATATGTTGGCTTAGTTACAAGAATCTATGTTACGGTCAAGTTGGAATTATTGATAAATTCTAAAAATTCACTTTATCACGGTAAAATATCAAAATGAAAATCCTTTGGAGAGTGGGACAGATCCATAATACTAATGTCCGCTTTAAGTTAATAAAATTAGTGTGTCGTTTACGATGATAAAAAAATTATTAGAATTTATCCATAATTCGAAGCTGACCGTAACACAATTTATTGTAACTACGCCAAAATATCATCAAACAACTATACACGTTTTCGAGGACACCGTGTTTATGAATAAAAGAACATATACCTAGGAATGCATAGGAAAAAGTCACATAATGTTTTACATAATGCATTCTCTATAAAAAAATTGTCGACGAATATAATCAATATCTCTCAGTACAGGATTTCCCGTGAACGTTCTCAGAGTGTTTCTCTGAATTCAACACTTTCAGTTCTATTTGTGGATGACATTGTATAGCCTTTATTCAAACATGACGTTGGTTGTCCATCACTTTATTAAAAAAAATTATTAATTTTTTTATTCAAAACTACAAGTGAAGGCGAGTCGAGGTCTAAATAAGTTACTCGATTTATTTAATTATTAGTAGGTGAGCTTTCTTACGTTACTCAATAAAATAAAGCTTAAATCATAAAAAAATACCTAGTCTGTAACATCTAATACTGCGAAGGTTAATAAAAGCTGTCTGTCTGTCATATTCGACTCATGGGACTGTTAACATGACATTAGCTTGAAAGTTTATTACAGCCTAAAATTCTAACATGCGCTTAGAAATGTAAAAAGAACCTGTTTCTACTTTCGTTGATCTATTCGCATTTGCTATGCTGAGGTTTTTGCTTGTTTCTGGGTTCTGTACACTTTCGTTGTCATAAATCAGTAAAGTGCATTGGCGTGGTAGGAAAGTCTACAGAAAGCACAACAATGGTTAATAACATATGCGTGCATTGTAGTGAAAATGCAGGAACATGTTCGTCAAAATGCGGCGAATTCTAGACCTTCAACCCAAAGCACAACTATTCAATTTTACGGACAACCCTCGGCAGTGTTGTTCATGAGTCAGTTTTACCGTTCCGGCATTTTGTCTTTCCGCAATTACATACTGCACTTGTCGCCGATTAATGTATAGCTTCCGTCTTTTTAATTATTTCTGTTTCGTGACCAGACGTTCCAAAGACTCAGTGAATAAAATATAGCCCACTGACCAAAAACCTAAGTGCAATAATATGCCTCGACTGGCAACACAGGACGTATGTAATGTAATGCGCTTCCCTAATTCTAACTCAGTACATAAGTCAGCGTGAGACTCGAATGTAGCAATCTATCGTAAGTTCCAAAGCATATATATAAACAAGCCAGCGGTTGGCAACTAACGGCAATGGGCACCCCAATAGAGATTGCGGTCTGCTGAATACTGACTTGTATTTTGTAATATACAGGTGAATATATTATTGTTTCGTTATACTTGTTATTCATATAATTTTTGCGATAACAATTAGCTCGCAGAAAAGTCTGGTTGCGATCTCAGTCATCAATATGCTCTCAATTTAAGTCTAAATTTAAAAGAACCTAGATGCGGTCGGTTAGTAAGCCATAACGTTATATGCTATGTTAATATACTCGCCAATGTATCTCAGGATTTCAAAAGGTAACGACAATCTGCTCACATCACTAAAATGTTCAGAAAACTGAAAGCTCATTAGCGATTTCTTACTTTCGACAAATGCATATTGGATTGTGGCAATACCTTCGTAAATGTATAATTATATTGCCCACCACATCTAATAAAAGGCCTAATAGAAATCGCTGCGCCATTATGCACATGCAGTTAGTGATGTTCTTACTTCCCCATTCGCTTCTTAATGCTATACGCCAAATTGAAGTTTGATTGAAAATAAAAAGTTGTTATTGCAGCAATGGACATAATTTCAACTACGGACTCGGTCTATGTCCAGTATGCGTGGCATCTTTTCTGTTCACCATACTGTTGGGATAACACAACTAAAAGGACGGAAGTGACAAAATCAAAATGGGACTGGCAAAGGAAAATCTGGCAAATCTCGACATTCCTATCATTCCTGGTAATTTTGGTTCAAATCATTTTCGAAATAAGGACTGTACTCAATGGGGAAGATCAAACTCTCTTAGTCAAGCTCCGTCAACTCGAAATCATGGGCTCAATCTTTGCTTTGGCGTGTCAATTGAACACGGTCTTGAACGAGCAGGTAAGGAAACACCTTAAGAATCTCGCTTTCGTCAGGTTTCGTTTGATGGAGAAGGAAGGTCTTTTACCGAACATGAAGAAGCAAGCATGTATGATCCGCGCGTTCATGGGCACACTCTCAATCGGAGTTCACATTGTACCATTTGGATGTTTATTGCTGACATGCTGTGAATTCT
>JAQFYE010005828.1:0-11463 GCA_034694305.1 Protaphorura glebata | reverse complement strand
TGCTGCTAAATATAATTCAACTCGTAGTAATGGAAAAAAACTATATAGTAATAATTTTTAGTGTTTCTCTCAAAGTACATATACATTTATGTACATAAATATAATTTAGGGTGCCAGTTCAATTTTACGTTACAAAGAAAATATAGGTATTCTATTTATGCTCATAAGGAGGAATGTTGTAAGTTGTACAAATTTTCCGTCCTTCTATAATTCGGTTATTTTCATACCTAAATGCATGTAAACCCTTTCGAAGAAAACCAGACAATAGGAATATGTAAAATTAGAAGGGTCAATTAAGCAATGCCGTTCGGGATTAGTATAAGATCCCCGCTGAAAGGCCCGGTGCACTCTTTCTGGTCCTACAAGCTTTCAGGTCGAAGTAATAAATAGCCGAGCCTTGAAGTTGAAGTATTCGTTCCCCTGAAGTGAGGTCACTGCACTGCACTGCCAGGTTATGCCTATTAGGTTAAGTTTAGGGTCCATATCACCTTCTGTTGGGAAATTGAGATAGAAGGAAAGGTCACCGTAGATACCTTAAATGAAATACGGTGTTAAGTTTTAGAACGCTTCAGCTCGCTATAGTGTGATGTTGGCACCGATAACTGCTTAGGTCTCCTTTCCAAAGGTTAAGGTACCCAAGGGTCAAGGGTCATGTATATATGTATAATATTCATATCGGTTCAAATATTGGCAACCCTAACGAATTGAATAATTTAAATAGCGCTGCATGGTGGATATTGATCAGATTTAAATAGCAAAGTGTCCGAACCGGATGTCAATAGTCGTTGACCGTCCCCCTTGAGTGAACCTAAAGTATTTCCAAATCCAATTGCGAGTTCAAGGGGGACCATTTCTAGTAAGGTGTGGATCATGGACAGTCACGATGACTGGTGACGGCATTCTTTTCTGTTTAAGCATATTTTAAGAAACTAAAGTCGTTAACAAAGGTCCCTCGTGCACCTGGGCGGTCTTTTCCCCAATTTCTCCGAACTTGTAGGTTACAGGGTGCCTCGACAACTATAGTTTGGGTGTTGGTATAGGGGGATGTAAATTTGACAGAGAAAAGAGGAGAGTAGAAGCGGAGCTATAGACATAAAAAAAAACCAACGCCTGTTGCATCTTTCTGTCTGTCTCTGTCTCTGTGCTTCGCTCCTACTCACCCGTCTTTCTTCTATTTCTTCCAATCACCAAAAGAATTAAACATTTTTTAAAAAAATCCAGAGTTAGAATAAAACAAGACACTTTTTTTTTTAAATAAAAAATAAAATCGAATCAAGTCCTACCAGTTTTAATTTTAATTGCACGCATTACCGCAAAGGATTCGGACACGGACCGGACGACGGAGACGACGTTTGACATTTTAAAAATCAAGAAAGATTATTTACATCATCAAATTTGGCCAAAAATGGTAGGTTTTGATTCAAATTTAGTTAAAATATGCGATAGGGTAGCCATTGAAGGAAGCGGTAGGTTGTGGTGGTTAATTAGAGTTTAAATAAAGTGCATAATATGTTAATTTTTGGATGGGGTTCATTGTCAGGGGCACTCTGATAACAATGTTCGAGATGCCGCCCAGTGTCAGTGGCAGACATATTCATATTATGACAGACAGACAGGAAACGCAATTATATCCATGTTGTATTCAGCAGTTTTAATGTTTATCGTAGGAACAGTACAGTACATGCGACATGAATCAGAGGTCAAGGTCAAGGTCGAAGGTTAAATGTTACATTATATCAAATGTAATGAGCTAACTCTTAATTTTCTAGACTCTTATTCGTATCGTAACCTCACTTTACGAATTATGATAGGGATTTGATTAATTTGGCTTCGAATTTGAGATTTTTGGGCAAATCGTCCAATTAATTTATGTCATGTAATCATTGAAGAATTCATTTAGAGTGAATTTTTATTTTTTTAGTGAGATTAGAACTGTATGTATGAAACGTAGGCCATTGATGACTCATCCTTATATCCTCCTACGATTTCCAATTATTTTGTGTGGTCAGATTTTGTTTACTGAGTTTTCAATGAGTCCTATTTAGACAGATTATGTCCAAATATAAGGGTGGATTAGTAGATTGGTTTAAACCATTTTTATAATTAAACCAACGGTTTAAATAAAACAAAAAGAATAACACGTCGTTTAAACCAAGAGAAATAATAAAAAGTGGTTTAAACAAAATAAAAATAGTGGTTTAGACCAAAAGATACAAGATACAACAATAAAAAGTGGTTTATACCAAAGAAAACAATAAAACGTAGTTTAAAGTTAAGCCAGGGTTAAACCTAAGCCATGGCTCTATAAAAAGTCAAGAAGAAACGAACTCGGAACACTGATTCTATCAAATACCGAGTTGCTTGAATACCGTGATTTCGGAATTCAGTAACATTTGGTTCGGTGCAATACGATGCGATACATGTCTAGTTTTATTCGAAACGTCGAGAAATAGAACGCAGTGCATCAAATAGAAATATGATATTTCTATCTGTTGTTTTGTTGGGACGCCACTTTTTGTCAGGATAGATTCATGGGCGTGTCTCTCAACGGCTATGCATTGCATATTTGCGTAAATAGTGATGATTATGATTAATTAATTTGTTAACGTGGACTTTTGTACAATTATGTATGATATTGATTAATTTATAGAGAGGTTCCGAAGAACACAATGCGACGAGTTCTGGGGATGGTGACAACTCGTCAGAATTTGACAACAATAATGAGACGACACAAAATCAACAAAAGAAATTGAAATTGACTCCAGTCGCAACTCAAACGAAGCCATCCCGTGTCGTACATATCCGGTAATCTTTAATAATCTTATAATATAAATTCTCAGCTATAGTTCTTCCTAGTATCCTAGTTTAATATAATATTTTGTATTTTTGCAGGAACATCCCAACTGACATAAATGAAACGGAAATTATACATTTAGGAATCCCATTTGGACACATTACCAATGTCCTGGTCTTGAAAGGGAAGAATCAAGCATTTTTAGAATTAGCTGATGAGGCGAGTGCTGTTGCAATGGTGACTTATTTCACCAATTGTTCCGCACAACTCAGGGGAAGAAGTGTTTATGTTCAGTATTCTACTCACACTGAATTGAAAACGGATCAATCACATTCAAATGCCAACTCAGCTGCACAGGTAAACAATTGGATTTTTGTCTCTGTTTTTGATTTTAGAATTCTAAACATTAAAATCGGTAATTTTGATTTAATAATCCCCACCAGACACCAGATTTTTACACATTTTATTCGATTTTAGAAAAATTGAGTTAAGATTTGAATTGAAATATTTAAAACTATTAAAACCTTATTTATGCTGTTCTGCCTAACACGAGTCTTTAATGACAATGGATTTTTGAAAGTCATTTTAATTTTGATTGGTCATAAAATGAAGGCTTATCTAATTGAAAATTGGTTTTACAGGCCGCACTCCAAGCAGCACAAGTATTAGTCGGCCAACAGCAGCACCCAGCCCTTGGACTTCAACAAATGCCGATCGCTGCCCAACAAACGTTAGATAATATTCAAGGGGGTCCAAACACAGTATTGCGTATTATAGTGGAACAAATGTTATACCCCGTAACACTTGACGTATTATATCAAATTTTCTCAAGAATGGGGAAAATTTTAAGAATCGTGACTTTCACAAAAAGTGGTTTTTTCCAAGGTAAGACTAAGACTACACATTAAATGCTAAAATAACTAATCCTTGAGCTAAAGATAACAATATGAACCAATTTACTAATTGGCTAATTTGTGTTTTCAGCCTTAATACAATATCCTGATGTTGTATCTGCACAAGCGGCTAAACTGGTAAGAATTTCTATAATTCTGTTAATTTTTAAAATTTTGACCTAGTGTTTCAAGCTTTTTTTTAAATAATTTTTCTAGACTCTTGATGGACAAAATATTTACAATGGCTGCTGCACTTTACGTATAGAATACAGTAAACTCTCTTCCTTAAATGTTCGGTATAACAATGACAAGTCACGTGACTACACGAATCCTACTTTACCTACTGGAGAATCCTTAGACACTTCGTTTCAACAGCAGTTGAACAATTTAGCATCTGCTGGACATCATCATCACGGACAAAATAACAATTTTGTGGCGGCCGCCGCCGCTGCTGCTGCTGCCGCTGCAGGACTTCATTACAACAATTCTGGTTTTATGGGACAACAACCGGGTGGTGGACTTGGAGGAAATAACTATATGGGTAAGTGTATTGATATTTCTGAATATTTTGATAAAATTTAATTAGATTTTTTTTCTCTATCAGGTGGCCCATTGCCACTGGGTTTTGCTAATCTGGCAGCTGCTGCCGCAGCAGCTGCTAATCTACCGAATTCTATGCGTCTTCAACAACAACAAAATGTTCCTGGTTGTGTTTTGCTTGTTTCAAATCTAAATGAAGAAGTAAGTTTTTATTAAAAATTGACGTGAAAATGATAATAAGAATTTTTATATAATAAAGTCTTAATATGTCTCCTTTTTCTAATATTTTTTTTTCTTTTGTTTTTTTTCCATTTCATTTTTTTCTTCATCCGAAAAAAAAACTTTTTCAATTGTGTCAATTCTGCGTCTCTACCAATGTGTTTCTCCAAAAACTATTTTCTTCTTCTTCTTCTTCAAAAGTCAATCAACCCTGATGGTCTATTTACTCTCTTTGGTATGTCCTTTATTTTTTTTATATTTATATTTGTTCTGATTTAATCCAGTTTTTAGAAATTCCAAAAATAATAGAGTCATATTTTGTATCAAATTTATGTTCTCATTTCAGACGAATTCACAATCAGAAATTTTGGAAGATTTATTTTTATTTTCATAAGAAATGATTACTAATTTTGGAATTTTTAAAAATGACAGATATGCAGATGCTATATGTGTTAAGCAATGCGTAGTTCTCAATGTTTTTTAATTTATAATTTATTTGGAAAGTGGACGGTTGAACATTCAGAAAATATAATACTCGGACTTTTTTCGAGTATTACACACGATGACAGGGGCTAAGACGTCATCGTACGATAAAATCTAAAATGTTACGAGTTGACGTCATACCACCGACATCGTGTGTCACACTTGAAAAAAATTGGGTGCACATGCTATCAATGCTATAGTGACCCACACTAGACGCTCTAGCACGTTAGGATTGCACAATTTGCACATAGATGAATGACATTAATTGATTTATTAACTTGGACGAAATTACAAAAGACAAGCTCGTTTGGATATTAACTGTAATATTATTCAGCTTTTTGTATATGTCGCTTATGTGTTGTTGGCCTTTTTCATGGTTGTTGTTTGTTTTATTAATATTTTCTAGACTTTAATCTGTGGAAGATATTGTTTAACTGATCATTTTCCAAAGTACAGGGTGGGTCAAAAGTAGCCGTCTATTCTCATTGACTCTTTTTCTGGTGTAAGAATTCCGAAAACCTGAGATAATTATTTGACACCAAAATGAGTTTCTGTGTATGGAATTCATGTTCGAGCTGGAAAAAGAGTTAGATTAGTTTGGCGTGTTACTTTTGGTTCACCTTGTAAAACTAACAAATTTCAAATATTGATTTGATATTTTTATTGTTCATCTTCATGACAAATTAATATGTTGTACTCTTAGGTGTCTACGGTGATGTGTCACGTGTGAAGATTTTGTTTAATAAGAAGGATTCTGCTCTCATTCAAATGAAAGAACCGTCACAGGCCCAATTGGGTACGTAATACACACAATTTATTTTAATTTGTCTATAATTACATGCCCATAATTATTTTGTTATTTTTTTTACTCTACAGCGATGACATATCTTGACCGCCTCAAACTTCACTCAAAATCAATCCGCGTTACAGTCTCCAAGCACAATATCGTCCAACTCCCCAAAGAGGGGCAACCCGACGCTGGGTTGACGAAAGACTACACAAACTCAAATCTCCACCGTTTTAAAAAACCAGACTCCAAAAACTACTTAAACATTTACGCACCAAGTGCTACTCTTCATTTGAGGTAACTGCCCAGGCTGTTTGCCAAATGAACAAAATACGTGATCACAGCATAGATAATTTTTTTCTACCAATAATTTGTTTTCTTTCTAGTAACATCCCAAGTTGTGTCTCCGATACGGAAATATGTGATGCATTCAAAAATAATAACTTCGTTATCAAAGGGTTCAAATTCTTCCCGTAAGTTTTTTTTGCATTTTTCTAATTTTTGAATCATCCTCTAAGCTTTTCCAAGGAAATGCTAGACTCATGTGATTATTATTTAATTTTATCAGATCAAAAGACCGTAAGATGGCACTCCTACAACTTCCATCTATTGAAGATTCAGCTGAGGCACTGATTAAAATGCACAATTTTCAGCTACGTGAAAACTCACATCTTCGAGTTTCATTTTCAAAATCTACTATTTAGAAGAGGGTGAGTAGAGGAAGACGGGGATCACTGCATGCGTGGGTTTGGGAGCTATTTAATTAATTTCTCAAGACGGCCTTGGGACAAAAACGATTATTGTTTGTGACTTTTTAAAAGTTTTGACTTTTTAATATTGTGACGAAATTAATTTGTGACTTTTTTGGATAACGTAAAGATTAATTGTGACGAAATTCATTTTTTGTTTGTTTCGTTTTTAGTTGAATATTTTTAAAATGTTTTTAAACTGTGACTGGGGGGGGGCGAAGAGAGGGTGGGGACATAAAAGTTTGTTTTGCCTGAAAATAAAACGGGGGGGGCGGAGATATACGTGTATTCGGCTCCTAGCACGTCACGTTGTTTTTTTTTGTCTTTTTTGTATAAAGAACCAAAATTAAAAGTATTACATTTTCTGAATTTTAAATGGAAAGTAAAGAGAAAAAAATACCTAAAAAGGATTTAAAAAAATGTACATATTGTGCCTTCGTATTAAATGTTTTCATTACAAATACATATATCACTTATTTATAAAAAAAATTACACACATACTATAGCTCCAGAAAAAATTTCAAAAAAGATGTTGTCAAAATTATTATAAAAAAAAGTATAACATATAAATGTTTTATCGTTAGTTTGATAGGCTTGACACACGTGTGAGTGTGTTGTGTGTGTTGGAGTATGCATGGGTGTTTTAAAAATATTATGACACAACTTTTGAGTTTTTCAGAGAAATGGACTTGGAAATGGATTCGGTCGGGGATGTGTTTTTTTTTTTTTTCGTTTTTTAAAAAATTTATATTCGTTTGTTTTTATATGTTGAATATTGAATTACGAGTAAAATAGCGACAAGTGAACAACAATCGCTTTGAAAATCATGGTTTTTTAATGGATTGATCGGATCGAATTATTAAAAAAAAGTGTTGATCAAAAACGAATATGATTTCATTCCCCCTTGGAACATTGTATGTTTAATATTAATATTATTGTACTATAATTACGAATAAAAGCATGATTTACTTGAAAATCTTTTTTACAAGGTGTTTTCTTTTATCCTCGTTCGAATCATATTGGATATCGAAATAGGCGAATATGCTGTCTGATTAGAGCCTTGCTGTTAAAAATTAAACGCTTCAGACATGCATCGCTCAAAAATAATTAAACCGTTTCATTTAGTCGGGATGCAGAATTATTAAACATGACGTCATTCATGAGTTTGAGTTATGAAGGAATTCGCGAAACGCGCACAAAATGTTGCTAATTTATTTGCATGTCGTGCTCAGACATACCGCTGATACCACATAGACATAATGTCGTCTTTGTAGAAAATTACGATCAATCCCATGTAAATATTTTACGAAACCAGCCCTGCCTTCCTTTCGATGTTACCAATAGTCAAAGTCACTACAGTACAGTAATAGTAGCGTAGTAAAGCTGATTGTTTATTTAGATTGGAGGCAAGTCTGGCAAGGCAAACAGTAAAAAGTTCCAACTGTTTTGTCTAAAATTCCGTATAGCGTATATGTTCGAAGAAAAGAACTGGAACGATGAAAGCGCCAAGCTAAATGAATTCTACCCGACGAAATGCTTTTCTAAGCATTTCTAACAACAATAACAATAATTTCCAGAAAAAAATAACTCATTTTTCATTGCTTTGAAATATTATTAGGCACATTTACAAATGTGAAAAGCAACATCCATTCCAAAAATCATTATGATAGGAATACATCTTGGGAGATAAACACAGTTAAGGTATTGTTCGGCAGTGGGATCAAACCCTGACTCCAGCAATTTAACGATGAGCAGACTGGGTTAATATGCTACAACGGGCTGGTCAGCTGGTCTGACTAGGGAACTACAATGTTGATTTCTACATTCATTCGAGAAAGCGGATTAGCGTGACTTAAATCGAAATGACACCTAACCTAGAATCAATAAATTCTCTGAATTCCCAGAGGTCCGAAAAAAAATTAGCAAATGCGGAGCTGAGTAAATTTTTTGGAAACATGACGATTTCAAATTCGAGGTGAGTTTTATTATCTCAGAACGGTTTGTTTTGAAATGTCGAGAAACCAATTAAAAATGTAAATTTTTGTTTTTATTTATTTACGAAAGATAACGCCCTCTGATGAGGTTAGAAGGTAAATGTAAAGAGGTAAAGGCGTTAATTTTATATTAAAGAGTAAATTACAAATAAATGACTTATCGAAACACTTGAGATTGAGACTAGTTGTAGTTAAAAATCATCATCTTCTTCTTCTCCAGCCTTCGGTATAGCATAGAACTCGACGAAAGAGTCGGATTTGGTTGGCATACGAAAAGACAGATTTAATATTCCTGCAGGGTCCATTTTGAGACACATGACTTGACTTAAACCCAGTGCTTTGAACGCGTACCGTAGAATCGGGAAACTGTAATGAGCTGATCCAGCATGTGAACATTCGAATGACTCTATGACTGTAGAATCCGTAGGAATCGTGACCTCCATGTCCCCAGAGAGACCGACACCACTGATTTTGACTGGACCTCGGACAGGCACTTCAATTTGAACTGTTTCTGGAGAATTTCCTTCCATTTCTGTTAATAAATCTCTCATGTGATCAGAGCGTAGAATTACTTTGCAGACCTGAAAGACAGAAAAATACAGTAGTGTATTGTAAAACCTCCTTAATACAATACAAACGTACATCCATTTCTATACTGCAATAAGTAATATTTCCATTTGGCCTAAGGATGATACCCCTCGAATGCAATATTTTACTTACGATTGGATCCAAGTCGAACATCATTAGGTCATCACATTCCTCGGTTCTTAATTGAAAATCCGTTACTACTCCACTTTCTTCTAGTTGGAGTACGAATGGAGATCCGTGGGATTGATAACTGAGTTTCATTGAAGTGTAACCTCGGGATGCAGATTCGGATCCTGAAACACTTTCGTTCTTTGACTCACTGTAAAATACTTTTAGACAATCCATGAGTTCTTTGAATGGGATTTTGAATGAAACATCTTCATCCGCAAAATAATCCAGAAAAGAGGCCTTAGGAATAAATACTGAAGCTTGAACACATTTTCCTTCTTCTATAGTGAATTTGAGTCCTCCCGGAGATACAAATACATTCAGTTTTTCATCAAAGGCAACTGATTTAAGAAGAGAGGCAACTGCAACTACATTTTCCACACGGGCCGCAAAGCACCCAACTCTTGCCTTTCTTGCCGGCATAATTTCTGTTTAAAAAGAAAATTACAAGTTTAATTATTATTACAAAAAAAAGTAATTTAAGGCCACATAAAAGTTAATATTCGTCCGCTAAAATCGTCCTAAGATTTTATGGATCCATTAATTGACATTTATTACTAGAAGACGAGGCACTTAATAGTTAAACATCATTTCTCTACGTAAAAGCCATTAACAAACGAGTTTTAACTGATTAATGTGCATGACCAAGTCCAGACACGAAATCCACTAATTTCAGAAGACTAGTTTTAAGTTACTTAAAGTACTGCGCTTGAACAATGACAGTCACGACGGTCGGAGTGCTGACCACAGTACAGTGTAAGTTGAAATCTTTGAAGTTGCAATAAAAAGAAAACAACTAAATAATCAATAAAATAAATAAATCTAACACATGACGTGACAAGCAAAGTACTAACTGCTCAATGCTTTCTACAGTCAGAAAACTCAATATTTTTATCAGGCGACTATTAACTGATCACTGCAAAGTACAATCAGTTACAGTTAGAAGTGATACATTAAATTTAGTAAATTAACTTATTTTATATACACAGTTTCGGTTGGGGTAAGCACAGTTTCATAATAATTAAATTTAATGTGTTTTTTTGACCTGTAAACTTCTAGTACGATCCTCAGTGGTCAGGGCACAGTCAGAGTTACCGATGGCCAAAATGTAGTCAATTGTTCCCAAGATCCAACGGACTTTTTAAAAATCTAACCAAACTTTTCTAATGAATTTATTTGTTTTTAGAAAAATTGAATTATAATTTGATTCTGAGCTCTTTTCCGCGTTTACTCAATGTAAACAATACAAATAGAGAAAGGCGGCGGTGTTTCGGTTTGAATTTTAAAATATTCTAAAAAAATATTTTGGTACGCTACTTGCTACACGTGCATGGACAAAAATATTATTGAGATCGCTATCGCTTTCGCGGCGGTCGACGACCGACCGCAAAACCGGATCTGGTTTGAATTAATTTATTATCTGGTGCTCGGATTAATTTATTATTCTACATAGTCAATAGTCTAGCAGTTGACAAAAATTCACACACGCAGTCTTTTGTTACTGACAGCCAGCGGTGAACGAGAGTTTTGTTTACCGGTGAACACTGTAGTGTATTTGTCAAAGTTTTCATCTGTTTTTTGTGACCTTTGACCCGATATCCGTCCACCATCCACACGCCTTAGCCCATTATGGTTTTTATTTCAATGCACAATGAATAATCAAGCTAAATAGATAAAAGGTAGGGGAAAGGTTTAATTAATTTTGTACTCCGCATTGACGATTTACTTAAAATTTATAGAGACACAGGGTTCCACATATACATCGGCAGTATCCTAATAATTCTAACACATACACAAGCTAGTTGTTTTTCGAAGTCACTTTCCTTTAAAAAGTGTCTGGAATGTTAAACTGTTTTGACTCTTTATTTGATTATCTAAAAGGTATAGCAGGATGGTATGAATTGCATGGGTTGGCTCCCGCTCACCGCTATTTCTGTTTACTGGGCTGGGGTTCAATTCCTCGGAGTTGCGGCTACGGTGCACTGCTTAGGCTTGCTTTGAAGACGTCTTTTCTCCACTAATTTTCCCGTACAGAATAAGAGTTCGTCTGGTATGGTCATCAGTCTTTAGTAGAGACCGACTATTCACTATTCGGTATTTTTCGGATTACATTACATTACGACATTACGAATTAGTCTATTCGACCACTTGGATTTGTCCGAATACTTACACGTACAATTGCAAATGCAATATTTTGAAACGTACACAATTATATTATATCAAGGTGAGTCATAATCATTTGGTCCAA